>SJYT01031297.1:227708-253945 GCA_006410635.1 Cephalophus harveyi | reverse complement strand
GAGATGGTGATGAACAGGGAGGCCTGGCGTGCTGCGATTCATGGGGTCGCAAAGAGTCGGACACGACTGAGCGACTGAACTGAACTGAACATCTCTTTGGGGAAGGCGATGGCACCCCACTCCAGTATTCTTGCCTGGAAAATTCCACGGACAGAGGAACCTGGTAGGCTGCAGTCCACGAGGTCACGAAGAGTCAGACACGACTGAGCAACTTCCCTTTCACTTTTCACTTTCATGCATTGGAGAAGGAAATGGCAACCCACTCCAGTGTTCTTGCCTGGAGAATCCCAGGGACGGGGGACCTGATGGGCTGCCGTCTATGGGGTTGCAGAGTCGGACACGACTGAAGCGACTTAGCAGCAGCAGCAGCAGCAGCATCTCTTATTTTAAGCTAAATGTGAATCACACCACTGCTGAGTTCCATAATTGGCAGAGCAGGAGACTAATATATCTTCCTTAAATAAAGGTCAAAATGTTAAGATATCCTCAGGTTGCTGTCAGTTGTGCCCTGGGAGGCAGAAAACTTGAGAGTATTTGCTCTAAGACGTCTGTGTTGTGTGCCTCTCCTCAGGGTTCCCATAATCCCCTCTGCATAGCTCTTTCCAAACACTATTCCTCTGTGCTGCAATTAGGGCTTTTGAATCCCTCTCTGTGACTTATCTGAACTTCCTGAGGGTGGGGACCACATCTTGTTCATCATCACTGTATCCCCAGTGCCTTAAATCAACCAGAGCAAGAGCCCCATGAGGCCAAAGGGAGGAAACAGAGTCCAGTTGGATTCCCTGACTTCAGGTACAAGGTGCAAAGTCAAGACTTTGCAGCGTGAACTTTCCCCTTCTAGAGACGAGCCATGGTGACCTTAAAATGAGTGAGGGAAATTTGTCCTTGCGTGCTTTAAAGCAACTCCAGCAAACACCCGCTTTGGGGGAATATGGGCTTCCTTGGTGGTTCAGAAGGTAAAGAATCTGCCTGCAATGCAGGAGACGCAAGAGAAGCAGGTTCCATCCCTGGGTCGGGAAGATCCTCTGGAGAAGGAAATGGCAATCCACACTAGTATTCTTGCCTAGAAAATTCCATAGACAGAGACGCCTGGCAGGCTACAGTTCATGGGGGTCACAAAGAGTAGGACAAGACTAAGCAACTAAGCATGCATGCACATGTATATATTGATGAGAACATTAAGTTCTACTCTCTTAGCAAATTTCACTTATACAATAGTGTTTTCAACTATGGTCATTATATTATACATTAGCTCCTCAAACCTTATTCAACTTACAACTGATAGTTTGTACTCTTAGCAACCTCTCCCTATTTCACCCATACCCACCACCTCCAGAAACCACTCTTGCATTCTGTTTCCAAGAGTCTGACTTTTTTTTTAGATTCCACATATAAGTGACACCATGCAGATTCTATCCTTCGCTGACTTCACTTAGCATAGTGCCCTCAAGGTCCACCCATATCATTGGAAAACAACAGGATTTCCTTTTCTCATGGTTGAATAATACTCCATTGTATCTGTGTGTGTGTGCATCTTTACATTTTAAGGAATGGGTAACCTTTAACCATTAGAACAGGTGAGCTGTTTGGCCAGCATACTGACAGAGGGCTCTTCCTCTCTTCATGTCCTAATGATTTGAAAATTAGTGTTAATAATCAAAAGGAGAAAGCATGTCATGCTCTAAAGTGTTCTGACCTAAAGCATTTTTCTACATGGAGGTAGAAGAAAAAAATTTAAATTCAACAGTCTTTTTACAAGAAGACATTTTATAACCCAAATCTATTTTCTATTATGGGATTTAAAAAAGAGTAATACTTTTAACAATTGCATATGCAGCACTTCACCAAAGACAAAAAAACTATTTAGACTTCTCTTCTAAAGGTTCCCTAAACACAACACCAAATCAGATTTACCACTTGAATCTAGAAAAGTAGAACCCATGTTCTACTTTGTATGATGAGGCCAGTAAGAATGAACAACCATGAGAGAGATGGGCTACGTGGTCTTTTAATAAAAAAACTATTTAGACTTCTCTTCTAAAGGTTCCCTAAACACAACACCAAATCAGATTTACCACTTGAATCTAGAAAAGTAGAACCGATGTTCTACTTTGTATGATGAGGCCAGTAAGAATGAACAACCATGAGAGAGATGGGCTACGTGGTCTTTTAAAATGAGGTCTTTAATCTTCACTGGCACTTCTGAACCTAACGGTGCCACAGCAATGCCACATAAATAAGATATAATAATCTTTACTGACCACAATGGGCTGGAAGTCTTAGAAGCACAAAATCAAAGAGTAAATAAATCATATACCAAGCTTCAATTTTCAAGCACTGTGCATTTTTTAAAAAGCTGAATGTTAGAGTTTTACTTCTCTGTATATAGGGTGAATTTATTAAGCTTCCAAAAAGATGGAATAGTTGAAATTCCACTCCATGACCTTCTCCCCTTTGTAGACTACCATTTGGTCTATGATACAACTCAGAGGGGTTTATTGTTGGGGCAATTTCACGGGTTAGCAAAGGCCAAGCACTCACTAAAACGAAGCACATCAGTTTGAATAGCCCACCATGACATCAGGTTTTCAAATTACTTTTCCTTCTGTCTCAGAAGAGATTCAATTTCTCCTCTAATGGTCTCCCCACCTCTTCACCCCAAGGCCACCCACCTCCCCTGTGCCTCCTTAAAGCCTAAAAACATTATAAAGCTTCAGAGAAGAAAAAAGAAGAGGGTAGGGGGACTTTCTGTGTGTGTTCTTAGAGTCTCTGAAATCAAGGCACCCAAAAAAACTATGACAAAAACAACAGCAACAACAAGCCCTGGGACACAGATGATCTCTTGACCTAATACTGAATGGTTATCTTTCTACGGAGAAGGCGATGGCACCCCACTCCAGCACTCTTGCCTGGAAAATCCCATGGACGGGGGAGCCTGGTGGGCTGCAGTCCATGGGGTCGCACAGAGTCGGACACGACTGAGCGACTTCACTTTCACTTTTCACTTTCATGCATTGGAGAAGGAAATGGCAGCCCACTCCAGTACCGCTGTGTAGTCACTCCTATTCTTCTAGTTTCTTTCCAATATGAATCCTACCACAAACTAAAATATGCAAAATCTTTCATTAACATATCAGAGGTTTTCATTTCATTATAAATCAAACTAAATAGGTCATGACTGCTTAATCAGCATGCAAAGTATCGCCTCTGGAATACCTGTAGTGCCTTGACAGCTAAAATTCTTTTTAGTGCTTTGAAATCTAATTCTATCCAAGCTAACCCTACTCCAGTTCATCATTCCCTCACATCAAAATGTTCACCACATGATGCATAGATATTGTTCTAAAATCGATATGATGTACATTAATAGCAGGAGTTTAAATATTCAGGGGAGAAAAAAAAGGAAAGATGGGTGAATGGAAAAAATGACTCTTACACACATATCAATCACCCACAGTTTCCTTTCAGTCTTTTTTCTACACATATATATTTTATAAGTGAGATGGGTTTTCACTGAATATTATGTTAGCTAGCATTTTTCCATGTAATTAATTTTTTTTTTTGGAAAAGTACCATTTTAATCGGAGAAGACAATGGCACCCCACTCCAGTACTCTTGCCTGGAAAATCCCATGGACAGAGGAGCCTGGTGGGCTGCAGTTCATGGGGTCACAAAGAGTCAGACATGACTGAGCGACTTCACTTTCACTTTTCACTTTCATGCATTGGAGAAGGAAATGGCAAACCACTCCAGCGTTCTTGCCTGGAGAATCCCAGGGACGGAGGAGCCTGGTGGGCTGCCGTCTATGGGGTCACACAGAGTTGGACACTACTGAAGTGACTTAGCAGCAGCAGCATTTTAATGGATTCAAATTATTTAATAAACAATAATTTATTTCACCATTAAAAATATCCAGGGAAAAAATAGATTCTATGATCACACCCTACCCCTTGTCCCAACATAGGACTTTTCCCTTCCCTTCAGTTCAGTTCAGTTCGGTTCAGTTGCTCAGTCATGTCCGACTCTTTGTGACCCCAAGAATTGCAGCACGCCAGGCCTCCCTGTTCATCACCAATTCCCAGAGTTCACTCAGACTCATGTCCATCGAGTCAGTGATGCCATCCAGCCATCTCATCCTCTATAGTCCCTTTTTCCTCCTGCCCCCAATCCCTCCCAGCATCAGAGCTTTCTCCAGTGAGTCCACTCTTCGCATGAGGTGGCCAAAGTATGGGAGTTTGAGCTTTAGCATCATTCCTTCCCTTAGCAGTCAAGAAAAAAGGGTGCAAGAGAATGATCTCCTGAAATTGTTGCTGATAGACTCAGGCCTCCCTCTTTAAAAAGAGATTTATTCTTCTTTACAAAGGAAAGTTCGCATCATTCCTAAAGGTTAGTGAGACCATGATCATCTGTATTTACTAACTAATCTCTGAGGAAATCTATTCTAGTCCTGTAGCTTTCACTGCATCAGTATGTAGATAACTCTCATGTCCATCTCTAGCCCTGATTTTTCCTCCAAGTCGCCCCCTTGGAGCAACTTGTTGGTCTGCTGGGCATCTCAGTCTAAACACAGCTCAAACAGAATTTTTTTCAACATTTTATTTTGCCTTGGTTGCTAAGGTGTGTCCGACTCCTTGCGACCCTATGGACTGTAGCCCAGCAGGCACCTCTATCCATGGGATTTCCCAGGTAAGAATACTGGAGTGGGTTGCCATTCCCTTCTCCAGGGGATCTTCCTGACCCAGTGACTGAACCCAGGTCTCTTGCATTTCAGGTGGTTTCCTGCATTTCCGGCAGATTCTTTACTGACTGAGCCACCAGGGAAACCCTTGTATTGGGGTATAGCCGATTAACAATGTTGTGATAGTTTCAGATGAACAGTGAAGGGATTTCGCCATATACATGTATCCATTCTCCCCCAAGCTCCCCTCCCATCCAGGCTGCCACAAAACAGTGAGCAGAATTCCACGTGCTATACAGCAGATCCTTGTTGGTTATCCATTTAAAATATGGCAGTGGACCTGTCCGCCCCAAACTCCCTGGCCGTTCCTGCCCCCCATTCTGCCCCCTTCCCTGGTAACCATGGTTCGTTCTCTAAGTCTGTGAAGCCAAAACACAACTCTTGGATCTCCCCACCAGACCTGCTTCCTAGAACAGCAAACAGGCATACAAAGTGCCAGATGCTGTTCTGCACTCACTGAATCCTCACTACCTATGATAGGTACTAACATGATCTCATTTCATGGAAGCACCTCTATGCTTGGGAGAGAAGTATCACCAAAGAGAAAAACTGTTTCCCATTCAGATACTAGGAATGTAATATCTTTAAGTTCCAAAGGGTAATAGTAGGGAAGAAAATGCATAACACAAGGTCAAAAATTTCTTGATGGTGGAATCTGGGGTCAAAGATAGGAAGCCTCTATGGTTTCTCCATCAGGCCCCACCCCGCAACACACAAAATGAAGAAAAATCACATTATGATTTGGGCACCTTCTTCCCTTTGGTACAAGACCACCTGGCAAGCAAAATATTTTAAATCATTAGAAAAGTACCACAATAGTTAATTATTTTGTGTAATTTTAAAAAGTAACCCCATAAAAGCAAGACTGTAGAATACTCAAAGTTATTCTATACCTTGCCTAATATCAGACAAGAAGATAATAGCAAAGCTGAAAACATTTCTGCTGGTCTAAGAAAGAAAAACTTGCTTCTCTCAATCCCTCCCAGCATCAGAGCTTTCTCCAGTGAGTCCACTCTTCGCATGAGGTGGCCAAAGTATGGGAGTTTGAGCTTTAGCATCATTCCTTCCCTTAGCAGTCAAGAAAAAAGGGTGCAAGAGAATGATCTCCTGAAATTGTTGCTGATAGACTCAGGCCTCCCTCTTTAAAAAGAGATTTATTCTTCTTTACAAAGGAAAGTTCGCATCATTCCTAAAGGTTAGTGAGACCATGATCATCTGTATTTACTAACTAATCTCTGAGGAAATCTATTCTAGTCCTGTAGCTTTCACTGCATCAGTATGTAGATAACTCTCATGTCCATCTCTAGCCCTGATTTTTCCTCCAAGTCGCCCCCTTGGAGCAACTTGTTGGTCTGTTGGGCATCTCAGTCTAAACACAGCTCAAACAGAATTTTTTTCAACATTTTATTTTGCCTTGGTTGCTAAGGTGTGTCCGACTCCTTGCGACCCTATGGACTGTAGCCCAGCAGGCACCTCTATCCATGGGATTTCCCAGGTAAGAATACTGGAGTGGGTTGCCATTCCCTTCTCCAGGGGATCTTCCTGACCCAGTGACTGAACCCAGGTCTCCTGCATTTCAGGTGGTTTCCTGCATTTCCGGCAGATTCTTTACTGACTGAGCCACCAGGGAAACCCTTGTATTGGGGTATAGCCGATTAACAATGTTGTGATAGTTTCAGATGAACAGTGAAGGGATTTCGCCATATACATATATCCATTCTCCCCCAAGCTCCCCTCCCATCCAGGCTGCCACAAAACAGTGAGCAGAATTCCACGTGCTATACAGCAGATCCTTGTTGGTTATCCATTTAAAATATGGCAGTGGACCTGTCCGCCCCAAACTCCCTGGCCGTTCCTGCCCCCCATTCTGCCCCCTTCCCTGGTAACCATGGTTCGTTCTCTAAGTCTGTGAAGCCAAAACACAACTCTTGGATCTCCCCACCAGACCTGCTTCCTAGAACAGCAAACAGGCATACAAAGTGCCAGATGCTGTTCTGCACTCACTGAATCCTCACTACCTATGATAGGTACTAACATGATCTCATTTCATGGAAGCACCTCTATGCTTGGGAGAGAAATATCACCAAAGAGAAAAACTGTTTCCCATTCAGATACTAGGAATGTAATATCTTTAAGTTCCAAAGGGTAATAGTAGGGAAGAAAATGCATAACACAAGGTCAAAAATTTCTTGATGGTGGAATCTGGGGTCAAAGATAGGAAGCCTCTATGGTTTCTCCATCAGGCCCCACCCCGCAACACACAAAATGAAGAAAAATCACATTATGATTTGGGCACCTTCTTCCCTTTGGTACAAGACCACCTGGCAAGCAAAATATTTTAAATCATTAGAAAAGTACCACAATAGTTAATTATTTTGTGTAATTTTAAAAAGTAACCCCATAAAAGCAAGACTGTAGAATACTCAAAGTTATTCTATACCTTGCCTAATATCAGACAAGAAGATAATAGCAAAGCTGAAAACATTTCTGCTGGTCTAAGAAAGAAAAACTTGCTTCTCCAGTGTTTCTCCTGTACTCTCACACTTAACCAGCACACTCAGGACACTTCTGACACCAGATGTGTTTGTGTGGAGGGGTCTCTCACATCGAGAGGTTCTGCAACACCAGCTGAGTCTCCTACAATTTAATTCTGACACTACCTGGGAGTCACATCAGATCCCACAGGTTAAGAGCTCAGTCCCACAAGACTGCACCCCACTCACCCCACTTCAGATACAAATCGCAGGTCCAGATTATCCCCAGTGCTCCCGACCAAAGTGATAGTCACTCAGACATGTCCAACTCTTTGCGACCCCATGGACTGCAGCCCGCAAGGCTCCTCTGTTCATGGAATTCTCCAGGCAAGCATACTGGACTGGGTTGCCATGCCCTTCTCCAGGGGATCTTCCCGACGAAGGAACTGAATCTGGGCCTGCCACATTGCAGGTACTGTCTGAGCCACCAGGGAACTCCAAGGGGCTATAAATCAGAGGTTCCTACAACCTCCTCCCCAAGTTCAATTAATTTGCTAGAGTGGCTCACAGAACTTAAGAAAACAGATTACTTGCTAGGTTATACTGACTTATTGTAAAAATTATATGATAAAAGATACAGGTGAACAGCCCAGTGAAAGAGGCATGTGGGGATGGGAACCCATACCCATGTTCCCATGGGAACACATGCTTTCCATGCTTTCTCCTGGGACACCACCTGCCTGGCACTTTCATGGGTTCAGCAATCTCAAAGCTCTCCAAATGCCAAATTTTTGAGATTTTTATGGAGTTTCATCATAGGCACGATAGACCATTTCCAGGTCCTTTTCTCTCCATAGAGAATGGGGGCATGGGACTGACAGCTTCTAATCATGGCTTGGTCATTCTGGTGACCGGCTCTCCTCCAGGAGTCCGCCAACAGTCATCTCATTAGAACCAAGGATATGGCTGTCACCCTGGAAATCCCAAAGGATTTAGGAACTCTGTGTCAGGAACGAGGGTCAAAGTGCAAACATGAGAACAAAAGGTGCTCCTAGCGCTCTTATCACTTAAGAAATTATATGAGTTTGGGAGCTTTGTGCCAGGAACTGGAGGCAGAGGCCAATATATACATATACATTCTATAGAGTAACAGGGATAAAAAGCACATTCCCAAAATATGAAAGATACAGTTTTTTCTCTTTACGTTAATGGTCAACAAGTCTACAGTTTTTAAAACTGTCAATCATTTTTGATAGAAATTCAAAATATGTAGTGAGTGCCAAGTATTCAAAGGATTTAGAATTTTACGGAAAACCATAAGCCTAAAGTATATATTTAACAAATGTTAAAAATATATATAGGGGCTTCCCTGGCTGTACAACTCCATAAAAGTAGTCTAAGTGAAAACAGAGTTTTGGTGAACAAAGTTTTATTTCATGAAGCTACTTTGTAGAGCCTGTATCATGCAACATTTTAATGACCATTCATATTTCTTCTATATATTTTACTTTTAGAGAAAATATTTTCCCTGGACACCAGTACAAAAGAAGCCTTGAAGGAAAAAAATATATAGAAGAGGTAAGACAGCAGGCTGAGTGATTACTTTTTAAGAAAAAAATATACTTACGCAGTAGTGGTCTGCACGTCATGCCAGCCTCTGCTAAAGTTCTGTTTTAGTTCATTCATCAGGTTCATGCCGAGTTTTTGTTTTATCTCCACAAGATGCCTTTCTTTCGCTGATAAAACTTGTCGTAAGGTTGTAATTTCGTCTTCCAGCTACAAGCAGGAGGGAAAATGATGGGGGAAAATGTCAGACCAGGTGAAACATACAAGGGTGGAAGCTCTCAGTGATCCAAAGCACCCTGGAAACCCTCTTGTTTACATAGCCCTATGCAAGGCCTTAGCAAACATATCCTGTAGAGAAGTCTAATATTTTCAAATGAAAGTAGATTTTTTAGTTTGAATGATTCTAAATGTAAACACTACTCCTTGTAAAAAATTCACTCATACAGCAAAAGACCATAAAAACCATGTGTAATCTACTAGGAAACAGACACTGCTTAGAGTTTCTTGTTTTTAATCATCCAAATGTTTTTCTAAAATTATACGTAGATATAATTTTTGAACAGAAAATTGATTTTGTAGTCTATATCTAATAACTTATTTTTAAATATCATTAGTCAGAGTTATTTTTTTGCCATCCACACCTAAGCATACATTGTGGTTTTGCCAAGCTGGCATTTTACTACTTACTTCTTTTTTAAAAATGAAGCATCTAAGTCTCATTTACATTCCAAGTGTCACTCTACTCCTGACCACAAACAGCATCACTAACCCTGTCAATCGTCTTGCAAATGTGTTCCTTGGGTCACCAGAGACATAGCTGCTAGAAAAACATCTCAACAATGACATCTACTTTTGCAAAAATAGTGTTGTAAACCTTTGTATTCACAAAAAATCACTTAAACAAAACAGGCACAAATACTGAATCAACCATCTGAAATATTCTAGTAGAAAAGAACACTATCTTGGAGCTTTTAATATCAGCAAAATGTCCTAGTAGTCTAACATTATCCTTTTTTTTTATGGTTGTGAAACGTTTTTGTATGTTCATGGAAATTTTTCTGAAATCTTTCTAAAATGAATTCCACCTTCCATAACATGTTATAATTAGTAGCATCCTATGTTTTCTTTTTTTCTTTTTTCTTTGGCCATGCCAAGTGCCATATGGGATCTTAGTTCTCCTACCACAGATCGAACTCATACCCCTTGTGTTGGAAGGACAGAATCTGGACCACCAGAGAAGTCTCCACGCTACCTCTTTTTGACAAGCAAGAGTCTTCGGTATGCAGATATATACTCATTACTTCAAAAGGAGTATATTCAGGGGTGACCAAGGGGGACTGTGTTTTTAGTCCCTCCATTAAATGAGAACACACTATCATTTTAAAATCAGATCCCTCTATCCTTTTGCTCTCATGTTATATTCCATATTTTCATCTTAGTCAATGAGCTCACCTGCATTTAGTCTGTTGCCTAAGATTTCTCAAGGTTGCATCTCTAGCTCTCCTACCATAGAAAATACTTGGGTTTCAGGTCAGCTTTTTATTCAGTATAGAAAGATTTTTTTCTTCTTTCTTTTGAATAAATAATATGTTTGAGTGACTGAAATGACTGGGAATCTGGTTTTATAGATATATTAGGTATTACGGCTTTTTCCAATGTGTAACAAGAGTAATGAGAAATTTTTTAACTTGCAGAGAAAAATTAAAGATGTAGAGAAGAAGAGAGAGGTTTAAACATCTTGGTATTCTCATCCTTTTATCTATGAAATCTCAGAAATTTACTCAAAATTCTGGGGGACAGTAGGATATTCATTAGTTTTGGGGAGTTGGGAGGAATGGGTAAAGGATTCATAATATTTCTAATGACATCCATGGTCCCAAAAAAGTGATAGAAATGCTGAAGTGACCAGTTCATCAAACATCATCTTCAAGAAATATTAAATCCCACATCTAATCATTTAAAAATTGAAGCATATGTTAAAAGGTATTTGTAAAGAAAAGACTTCTAATGGTAAAAACATGAACTCAGTTACTCTATGTGGACTAATGTCCGGTACGATAATTAAAGTCTCACTATTGCAATAAAATGTTAGACTCACGCTTCTTAACGCTTTCATTTATATATCAGTGATCTAAATATAATATATGCCAAAATAGTTATTAAGAAAATTCCAAAAGGTAAAATTAAAAGATAATTCTTAAATTACATTAACATGCAAGACTGAAAATGGTCAGTCTCATCTCTTTCTGCAGAGCACAGAGTCCTGACACAGCAGAAAGTCCTCTAATCACAAATACTTTAAATGATGATCCTGGTGAGATTCAATCCCTTATTGGACTAATGAGAATTTTTGGCCTAGTTACATCAATTTCAGTTTATATAAAAGTCACACAGAGAGCACATTTAAAATGAAGATTCCAGAAGGAGGCCCCTTTTAAGGCCCTGAGATTCTGATGTCTCAAATTTGGTGAGGCCTGTCTAGATGTATTATGTAACAAGTACCCCCAGGTACTCTGATGCAGGTAATATAGAAATTCTACATTGTAAGCCATATCAAATTCATTTTGGAATGAGCTGGAGTGCAGATAAATCATTAATTGAAGTATTTAAGATATCCTTTCCCTGTTAATTTTAAATTAATCATGTCTTCGTTAGAAACTAATAGTCTGGTTCTTTGGTTTCTTGACTCCCCTGGGAGATCTCCTTGTAGGATAAATATTTATGTACAAGATTAGATATTTAAATGTGGTTACTTAAATATGAATGAACAGGAATTTAAGTATTGGTGAGGATGTGGAGAAATTGAAACCCTTGTACATTGCTGGTGGAAATAAAAATGGTTCAGCTACTATGGAAAATAATCCAGCAGTTTCCAAAAAAGTTAAAGGTGGAATTACCATATGACCCAACGTTCCTATTTCTACTATATTCCCCAAAGAATTGAGAAGAGATACTCAAACAAATACATGTATATACAACAGAACTATTCGCAATAGCCAAAAGAGGAAAACAATCCAAATATTCATCAAAGGATGAATGGATAAATAAATTGTAGTATATACATAAAATGGAATATTATTTAGTCACAAAAATAGATGAAGTACTGATATAAGCTACAACACACATGAGCCTCAGAAACATTTGGCTAAATGAAAGGAATCAGACAGAAGGCCACACATTGTATGATTCCATTTATATGAAATACCTAGAATAGCTGAATCCAGAGACAGAATGCTGGCTCATGGCTACAGAAAAGAAGGGTAAATGGGAAGCAACTGCTTAGCAGGTAAGGGATTCCTTTTTGAGATGATGAAAATGCTCTGGAATTTGACAGAAGTGGTGTTACACAACATTATAAGAGTACTAAATGCCATTGAATAATTCATTTTTAAATAGGTAATTTTATATCAATTTATTACAATAAAAATGCAAAAATACAAATGAACTAATGAGTTAGCTTCAAAATAAAATTTATGTTAGAAGACTGAAGACTTACTTTTCTATTTATTCACCTATATTACATAAAATACGTCACAAATACAGAGAAAGAAATAGCTTTTTAAACTATTAATTATCAGTATGATGTTTAGGAGTAAGAGCCTTTGGTGTCTTGTTCATACTGCTTCAAATCATGCTTATTCTCCTGCCCTGGCTAAGAGTAAAGAAGAATTAAAATTAAAATGCAGATAATACCTGGGAGAGTATGACAGGCCATGGGTTACCAAGACATTTGTTCAAATATTATTCTGGCTGTGTCTTTGAGGGTGATTATGCATGCAATTAACATTTAAACTGACGACTGAGTAAAGCAGATTGCTCTCCCAAAGTTGGTGGGCCTCACCCAGTCAGTTGATGACTTAAATAAAACAAAAAGGCTGACCCTCCCTTGAGTAAAAGGGAATTCTATCTGCCTGACTGCTTCTGAGCTGGGACATTGTTTTGTCTTGTTCTTGTTTGGCTTTTTTGTTTTTTCGTGCCTTCAGTTTCAAACTAAAACATCGGCTCTTCCCAGACCTTTAGACCAAGCCGCACCATTGACTCCCCTGGGTGTCCAGCTTGCTGACTGTAGGTCTCGGGAGCTGCCAGCCCCTAGAATCACATTAGCTGATTCCTTAGAATAAATCTCTTTCTATATACATCCTATTGGTTCTACTTCTCTGGAGAACCCCGATTAACACAGAGGAGTGCTACAGTAAGACACTATTGGTTATGAGGCTTTAGTTGTTCACCAGTTCAGTCCAGAAAGAAAGAAAGACTTGAAGGAAAAAACTGGGAGAGGAAGGAAGAGCCCAGGACACTTATTTGCCAGCCTGAGACAGGTGGCTTGAGGGCACTGTGTGCTTTCCTTGGGAAACCACACACCAAGAAGGAACAGCCAAAAGAGGCTTGTCTACTTAGTAACGCTGTCTGGTAATTTTCCTACTCCTATTAATGCCTATTTTTCTTGAGTCATTTTATCTGGGCGACATTGGCAGTACTTGATTATTATATAATCATAAATTTACAGTTACAATGCCAACACTTCATCCTTTTCAAAAACCAAGCTACATTATAGAATACTGAGCATCAAATGCAGCTTCGCAAAATGAAAGTGGGAGTGGAATGTTAGTAGCACAGAACTAATGAGCAAGTTTATTTAACAAGAGAGCTAGGAAAAAAAAAAAAAACTCACAGAATAGATGTGCAAAGACCTCAGAAAAGATGTTAGGAGCAGCTGGTAAGAGGACTAATGAGAACAAATACTTAAAACAAACAGTATTTCTTTATATATGGACAAGATTTGTTTAAAAAAACCCATATTCTACTTCTGGAATTTACAAATACATTTATTTGTTGGTGCTATGAGTCAAGTTCATTAGAAATCTTAATTGCACACCTTCCATGTATACACACACCACTGCATCAGGTCAGAAGTGATACTGGTGTTGTGTTGAAGGAACTTTTTTTTCTTTTTTTAGAGCTCAGCTTTTTATTGAATGTGTTACTAAAGAGGTTTAGTGAAAAAAGACCAGAGCCCATGTCATCATCAGACTCTTCAGATTCTGCCGTCTTTGCTTCTGCTTTCTTCTCCTCAGCTGGGGCAGCAGTGGTGGCCAGCGCAGGTCAGCCAGCCCCAGAGGAGGCTCCCGATGTTGGCATCGGCCAACACCTTTGCAAACAAGCCTGGCCAGAAAGGCTCAACATTTACACCAGCTGCTTTTTTTTTTTTTCTTTTTAATTAATTAATTATTTTAATTGGAGGCTAATTACTTTACAATATTGTAGTGGTTTTTGCCATATATTGATATGAATCAGTGAGCACATGTATACCAGCTGCATTAATGAAGGCACTGATTTTTATCCTCCGGACTGTCACCTCATTGTCGTGCAGATTGAGGGCCGAGTGAATGCAGGCGAGCTCCGAGACGGAGGCCAGGGTGCAGGCGAGTTAGCTAGGAGGGGGCTGCCAGGCACAGTGCTAGTTGCCGGATGAAGTGACAGCCTCACCCCAAAACGGCCTTCGCTTCCTCAGAGGGACCAAGCACCTTAGCGGCAGCAGAGGAAAGCTGAAGGAACTTTTACAAACATGCGTATTGCATGACCACAATAACAAACTCAGGACTGAACAGATTCCTCTTTTAAAATGCAGACTTCCGTCTAAGATGTAGTAGCCTCTTGGACAGTATTTGCTTACATCTCTCTTCTCAAGGACAGGTCTTCCTGCAGCCAGCACTTGGTAAATAGAACAATATGCTGGTGTGTGAGTGGATGCACTTACAGATTCACCCTGGAGTCTAAAGCTGTCCTTCTGGGAATATGGGCTACAAAACAGCGTAAGGTAAAAGCAGACCAGGGTGCGGGGGGAACGGAGCAGGGTGGATCCAGCACAGCTAGCAGACAGTGGGAGAATCCGAGGGAGGGCGGGGTACAGAAGGGGAGACCGGGTGCCCGGCATACCCTGCGACCCCTTTAGGCAAAGTATTCTCCAGGCAAGAACACTGGAGTGGGTTGCCATTTCCTTCTCCAATGCATGAAAGTGAAAAGTGAAAGTGAAGTCGCTCAGTCGTGTCTGACTCAGCGACCCCATGGACTGCAGCCTACCAGACTCCTCCGTCCATGGGAGTTTCCAGGCAAGAGTACTGGAGTGGGGTGCCATTGCCTTCTCCGGCCTGAGGTGGAGGGAGAAGAAATGGGAATGTGAAAAGGAAAAATAACAGATAACTTTCTTTGCTTTTTGCTGTGCATGAGCAAAAAGCTGTGCCCAGTGCCTTTAGCAAGACGCAGTGCTTCTTCATCCCTGAGGAATCCAGAAATGAGAGTCAGGAGGCATGGAGGCTAATGCATCCTAAGGGATGAAAATATCAATCCTGATAATATGAACAAGTAACAGGGAATCTCATGTTACTTTCAGAAGTCAGGCTCAAAAAGTCTTAGGAGTAAGACACACTGGAGGACTAGCAAGACGCAGTGCTTCTTCATCCCTGAGGAATCCAGAAATGAGAGTCAGGAGGCATGGAGGCTAATGCATCCTAAGGGATGAAAATATCAATCCTGATAATATGAACAAGTAACAGGGAATCTCATGTTACTTTCAGAAGTCAGGCTCAAAAAGTCTTAGGAGTAAGACACACTGGAGGACCGTTAATGTGGCCAAATGAGATAAAAATGTGTGAAAACTTTGGGTTTTTACATTCATAGGGGCAACCATTGAGAACCAAGGCTTACTGCTTCTCGATTATCAAAGCAATACACGATCATTGTTGAAAGTTTAGAAAATATAGAATGCAGGCGCACAAAACATAGGTGTATGTATGTATGTATCCATCTGTCTGTCCATCTACCTATCTGCCTATCAGTAATTGCCGAACAAAAAATCAAGTCATTTTATAAAACTTGGTCTGTTACAGAGGTTGTATATGAACTTAAACTTGGATGGCAGCAGTGAAGGAGTTAAATTTTAGCTCAGAATCAGTTAGCTAACACCGGTCTGTAGAATATAACTTTTGGACACCCAAACTGACACAAACAAGTCATGATCAAGGATTCCAGGCCTTAAGAAAATGTGGAGCTAGGACGTTCTCTGTCAAGGCTGACTGGTCCATGAACCCTGGCAGGTGTGGCCAATGTGAAGTCAACAAGGTGGTTCTGGATCAGTGGCCACAGACAGACCCAGCTAAAGAACCAGGCCATTTGATCTGAGGCACTGTCCTTACTAAAATAATCTCTGCTGCACTAGAAGAACAACCTGCTCTTTTATATGAGCATGAAGTTATTCTAGGGTGTGTCTTGTGAAAGCACCTGAAATGTCTTCAGTATTATTAAGAGCTATCATGAACACTCACCATCAGAACCTTAGAGCTTGGAGAGTCTGGGATGAACAAAGTGGGGTGAGGGTAAGGTGAAGCTTAATTTAAAGCAGTAGAAGAGGCCAAAGCAGGAAGGTGGAGCCCTGCTTCCCACTGGACTAGGGGCTTCCTGTCCTCTGAGCCAGGGATTCAAAATGGGGAGGAACACTGGCCCCTTCCTTCTTGCCCTATTGCTGCTTCTGCTTAAGAAGCTCCCCTTTTCCTGCCCTTTCCTCCTACAATGTAAACGCTCCTTAGCAAAGTGTTGAGGGGCTAGTGGGTGATACAGACAAATGGCTTGAACTAAGAGTTGTCTTCATGACAAGCCAGGCAGCCTCCCTGAATCTAGGACCAGATGCTCGGAGCAACTACACAAGATCTAATGAAGCCTAACGTCATTGCAGTTCCCTCTCCACCCCTAGAGTTCTATTCTTCTGAAAAAGAGCACATCAATTTAATAAAATTCAGTTGCTTCCATGACTGACTTGTCACTATAAAAATAAATCATTTCCAAGTAGTTGTTGAGCTAGGCTGCTGACCAAAAACAACAACTGCTCTTAAAAGGTAGCTGGCACCTAAACTGAGGTCTTGAAGGAATTCCATCAGGTTTAAGCATTGTGATACTAAATATGAGGTGCATGTTTACAACCATTTATTGTTGCTTGAGCATCATGACCATTTGTTTTTCTACGGTCACCATTGGGTAATGGACCATTAGCATTACAAAATACCATAGAAAATAAATTACCTTACAATTCAACAGCTATTCAATCTTATTAAATGAAAGACAACATAACTGTAATATGGACCTTTTATTGGACCATATAAATGTTCCAATATATTGGTCCATATAAATGGACCTCCATTTCTTAAAACCTTATGGAAAAACTCAAACTTTTTGGCCAACCCAACATCAGACTAACAATAATTCTGAGAATCCGGAGACAGGCATAGCAACAAGAAGATCACTAAGCATACCTGAACTAGTTCTGCCTTTAACTCTTCTTTTTCTTCCTCGGAGAGCATGCTAGGGGAGTCAGCACTGGCTATTGCATCTTCATCTCTTCCTTGCAGTGGTTCGGTCTCCAACAAACCTTTAAGCAAGATTGGTAAAATATAGTGTCATTTAAAGAATGAATTTAGCCAAAATCTAGTTCCACAGTCTGAAGGACTAGATATTCTGATTGACCCTCTCTCTGAAAAACAACTAAAAATTCCAAAGAAAATCATTCTAAATGTGTAATGAGCTGCCAAGAAAGTGAGGAATACTAAGAATCGCCCAAAGTTAAGTGAACGTGGGAAGCTATAGATATAAACAAGGTTTCATTAGTTCTACCTTTGCCACCGAGATGAATCCCAGCCTCGGTTTTCACTGTCCCATGGGATGCAGAGGACTGGGGACAAAGCCTAGGACTATCGAGGGAGAGGATTTTATGAAGAGACCCCTCCATAAATCTGCCTCCCCACAGGGCTACACCCTGAGAGTAAAGTGAACTGGAAATAAATACCCATTCTCCCCACAGGGATCTGCAAGAGAGATCACCTGCCTTGATCCTCAGCACAGAATGGACAGACCAACAGAGCCTCCCCCAAGAATTTACGACATCCTGAGGTGGCCCAAAAGAACCTTGAGATCAGTTCAGTTCAGTTCAGTCCTTAGTCATGTCCAACGCTTTGCGACTCCTGAAAGACAACATAACTGTAATATGGACCTTTTATTGGACCATATAAATGTTCCAATATATTGGTCCATATAAATGGACCTCCATTTCTTAAAACCTTATGGAAAAACTCAAACTTTTTGGCCAACCCAACATCAGACTAACAATAATTCTGAGAATCCGGAGACAGGCATAGCAACAAGAAGATCACTAAGCATACCTGAACTAGTTCTGCCTTTAACTCTTCTTTTTCTTCCTCGGAGAGCATGCTAGGGGAGTCAGCACTGGCTATTGCATCTTCATCTCTTCCTTGCAGTGGTTCGGTCTCCAACAAACCTTTAAGCAAGATTGGTAAAATATAGTGTCATTTAAAGAATGAATTTAGCCAAAATCTAGTTCCACAGTCTGAAGGACTAGATATTCTGATTGACCCTCTCTCTGAAAAACAACTAAAAATTCCAAAGAAAATCATTCTAAATGTGTAATGAGCTGCCAAGAAAGTGAAGAATACTAAGAATCGCCCAAAGTTAAGTGAACGTGGGAAGCTATAGATATAAACAAGGTTTCATTAGTTCTACCTTTGCCACCGAGATGAATCCCAGCCTCGGTTTTCACTGTCCCATGGGATGCAGAGGACTGGGGACAAAGCCTAGGACTATCGAGGGAGAGGATTTTATGAAGAGACCCCTCCATAAATCTGCCTCCCCACAGGGCTACACCCTGAGAGTAAAGTGAACTGGAAATAAATACCCATTCTCCCCACAGGGATCTGCAAGAGAGATCACCTGCCTTGATCCTCAGCACAGAATGGACAGACCAACAGAGCCTCCCCCAAGAATTTACGACATCCTGAGGTGGCCCAAAAGAACCTTGAGATCAGTTCAGTTCAGTTCAGTCCTTAGTCATGTCCAACGCTTTGCGACTCCATGGACTGCAGCATGCCAGGTTTCCCTGTCATCACCAACTCCTGGAGCCTACTCAAACTCATGTCCATCAGGTTGGAGATGCTATCCAACCATTTCACCTTCTGAGAAGGTCACCTTCTCCTCCTGCCTTCAATCTTTCCCAGCATCAGGGTCTTTTCCGATGAGGCAGTTCTTCCCATCAGGTGGCCAAAGTATTGGAGTTTCAGCTTCAGCATCAGTCCTTCCAATGGATACTCCGGACTGATTTCCTTTAGGATGGACTGGTTGGATTTCCTTGTAGTCCAAGGGTCTTTCAAGAGTCTTCTCCAACACCACAGTTCAAAAGCATCAATTCTTCAGCACTCAGCTTTCTTTATAGTCCAACTCTCACATCCATACATGACTACTGGTAAAATCATTGACTAGATGGACCTTTGTTGGCAAAGTAATGTCTGCTTTTTAATATGCTGTCTAGGTTGGTCATAGCTTTTCTTCCAAGTAGCAAGCATCTTTTAATTTCATGGCTGCAGTCACTTTCTGCAATGATTTTGGAGCCCAAAAAATAAAGTGAAGCTCTCACTGTTTTCATTGTTTCCCCCTCTATTTTCCATGAAGTGATGGGACCAGATGCTATGATCTTAGTTCTCTGAATGTTGAGTTTTAAGCCAACTTTTCACTCTTCTCTTTCAATTTCATTAAGAAGCTCTTTAGTTCTGTCTTTGCTTTCTGCCATAAGGGTGGTGTCATCTGCACATCTGAGGTTATTGATATTTCTTCCAGAAATCTTGATTCCAGCTTGGGCTTCATCCAGCCTGGCATTTCACATGATGTACTCTGCATATAAGTTAAATAAATTGAGTGACAATATACAGCCTTGACTTACTCCTTTCCAGATTTGGAACCAGTCAGTTGTTCCATGTCTGGTTCTAACTGTTGCTTCTTGACCTGCATACAGATTCCTGAGGAGGCAGGTAAGGTAGTCTGGCATTCTCATCTCTTTAATAATTTTGCACAGTTTGTTGTGATCCACACAGTCAAAGGCCTTGGCATAGTCAATAAAGCAGCAATAGATGTTTTTCTGGAACTCTCTTGCTTTTTCAATGATCCAACAGATGTTGGCAATTTGATCTCTGGTTCCTCTGCCTTTTCTAAAACCAGCTTGAACATCTGGAAGTTCACGGTTCACACATACTGTTGAAGCCTGGCTTGGAGAATTTTGAGCATTACTTTGCTAACATGTGAGATGAGTGCAATTGTGCGGTTGTTTGAACATTCTTTGGCATTGCCTTTCTTTGGGATTAGAATGAAAACTGACCTTTTCCAGTCCTGTGGCCACTACTGAATTTTCTAAATTGCTGGCACATTGAGTGCAGCACTTTAACAGCATCATCTTTTAGGATTTGAAATAACTCACCTGGAATTCCATCACCTCCACTGGAAGCATCACTACAAACAAACCTTGAGATAAGAAGTATTAAATAAAACTCTTTTCGACTTTGGTAATGGAAATATAACAGATATGGAGCCTAGAACAGCTGCAGCAGTGAGGAAACATCATGACCACACAGACTCTTGGTAAGGGGCGTGGGAAGTGCCTGGGTTCTTGGTGACACTATCGTGCCACAAATTGTCGAGGGACTTTGGACTTGTCATGTGAGAAAAATGCCTTATTAGCAAAAAAATAAAGAGGTTCCCTATGGAGTTCATCAGCACCTGGTCAACGCAAATGCATTGTTCTCTAAGGGCATAGGACGCAGGCACACACATATAGAGAAGCTTTATTTATGACATGAATTACAAGAGCACTGGCACTTATACATCTCTGAATAAAGGGAGGTCATACAATAAATTCTACTGGAACAACTTGCTACCCATATTAAAAAAATAAAATGGGATACCTTCACACCATTCACCAATATTAAATTATAAATATTTTAGAAGACAACATGGGACTTCATATTTATGGACCTCTAGGTAAGAAAGGATTTCTTAAGATACACAAAAAAGGGCAAATCATGAAAGAAAGGAAGGATATGATTAAGAATGAGGTATTACCTCATACCTCATATCACCAACACCAGAATGGCTATTGTCAAATAGACCACAAATAACAAATGCTGATGAGGAGAAAAGGGAATCTTTGTGCACTGTTAGTGGGAATGTAAATTGGTGCAGCTATTATGGAAAGCCAGTATGGAGGTTCTTCAAAAAGCCAAAAATAGAACTTACTGTATGATCCATCAATTTCACTTATGCATGTTTACCCAAAGAAAACAAAAACACTGTTTTGAAAAGATATATGTACCTCAATATTCATAGCATAATTATTTATAACAAAGATATGGATGCAGTCTAAGTGTCCATCAACAGATGAAAAAATAAAGAAGACATTGCAACAATGTGGATGGACCTAGAGGGTATTATGCTAGTGAAATAAGTCAGACAGAGAAAGACAAATACTGTTTGTTACCATTTCTATGTGGAATCTAAAAAAAATAAATAAATAAAACAGAAACAGCCTCACAGACATAAAGAACAAACTGTTGGTTACCAGTGGGAAGAAGGATAGGCAAGGAGAAACATAGGGGTAGAGGATTAAGAGAGACAAACTATATGAAACAAATTAGATACAAGGATATGTTGTAAAGCACAGCCAATATTTTTATAATAACTTTAAATGGAGTATTTGTTGTTTAGTCACTCAGTCGTGTCGGACTCTGCGTGACCCCATGGACTGCAGCACGCCAGGCTTCCCTATCCTTCACCGTCTCCCAGAGTGTGCTCAAACTCATGTCCATTGAGTCAGTGATGCCATCCAACCATCTCATCCTCTGTTGTCCCCTTCTCCTGCTGCTCTCAATCTTCCCCAGCATCAGGGTCTCTTCCAGTGAGTTGGCTCAGTATATCAACACACTGAATCAGCTTTTCACCACCAAAGACCACAGCTCTTGTCAGGCAGTTTTCTTCTACAGCTCAGCTCTCATCTAGTTCCTAGAACCCTGACCTCTCCTCCAGCTTAGGGACCGTATTGATTTCCTGCTGCTGTCATTCTGAAGAACTACAACATCCCCTGTTCATTTCCCTTAATCCTTCCTACCTTTCTAATAGTTCCTTCATTAAACCCTTTTGAATCAGGCACCTTTTTTGAGCATGCCGTCTATTGAGTTCTTTCCTGGTCCTTTAATGATACAGGAAGACTGCCCCCACTCTGCTTTTATTTTGGGGGTGAGGTGTCTAGAAAAAAGTATCTTTCAGATTGTCCCATACCAACCTGGAACACAGCCACATCTCGGTAAACTGGGCAGGAGCTGGGTGGTGGGGTAGATTGACCCCTGGTATTTAGTTTCCTAATTCAATCTTCTGCAGTCAGGTAACCATGCATGGGATCCAGAATACCCATCATACTTAGGAAGAAACTTGCCACCTTGGCCAGGCCAGGGGTGGGGGTCCTGAAGCAGAAGTGGAGGGTCTTGGCTCTGCCCAGAGGTCTGGATGGAGAAGATAGAGAGATCTGATGCCAACGAGTGCCAACGTGAGGCTGAATCAGCCTGGAAGGGCTACTGGGCCCAAACTCAGGTGAGGAAGACAAGACCATAAGCAATATCTGCAGGAAACAGCAGCAGCAGAAGACTTCATGGTCCCAGCTGCCCAAAGAGCCAGAGCAGAATACAAGGCACTACATGGGCCCTTCCTGCTTCCATATGCTGGCCACCCGCTTAGCCAGGACAAGGGAAAGGGCAGCTAAAAAAGGAGAACTCTGAGCTCGGGGGTAATTTTACTGAGGAATTGAGTATTACTTAAAGGGGCTTTAAAAACGATTATACTGGAATGGACTAAACCACTTTTTCTTTCACACTATCCAAAGCCCAAGGGTGGTAGGGATACAGGAATAGATCAGGGATAGGTTTAAAAAACAAAATGGAGCACATGCATGTACACCAAGATGCAGTGTGAATAAATCTTGTGGCCCTGCTGTGGAGTACTTTGTATGCAAAGATGGCCATTTTACTTTCATTTAGTTGTTGTTAAGTCACTCAGTCATGTCCAGCTCTTTGCAAACCCATGGACTACAGCACACCAGGCTTCCCTGTCCTTCACCAACTCCCAGAGTTTGCTCAAACTCATGTCCATTGAGTCGGTGACGCCATCCAATCATCTAGTCCTCTGTGGTCCCCTTCTCCTCCTGCCTTCAATCCTTCCCAGCATCAGGGTCTTTTCCAATCAGTCAGCTCTTCATATCAGATGACAAAAGTATTGGCGCTTCAGCATCAGTCCTTCTAATGAATATTTGGGATTGATTTCCTTTCATTTAGTACATGCAGCAAAATACACAGATTGGTTTTAATAAAAGTAACAAATATCCACAAGTCTGACTCTACTGCAGGATTCGTGCTTCTGCATTGGAGAGGTGACATCCTGGGGAAGCAGGTAGGTGTCTAAATACTTGTCCAAGGCTAGCATCTTCCTGCTTTCATTGTATCTACCACTGGCCGGTAATGACTCAGATGGGTCAGTCCCACATAAGGGGCTGAATGACAACAAACTGAACCAGATCCAACTGAGAAGTCATTGTGGGCTGGCCTCAGCCATTGCTAATGGGCTCTCTCACTCACAGGACCTGGGTTTGGAGTCTGGATCAGTCACTAGTCGTTGTGACTAATTTAGCCTAGTCTGACTTCTAACCCTTCTATATCTCACAACCATTTGAAGAATAGTAAACAAAATGCTGGCAAACACAAATCAAGTGAGCTCTGGATTAAACTATCTCCCCTCTAGTCTTGAAATGAAATCAGCCACTGCCATCAACATATTTTTAATGCATCCTTGTCAAGTGCTCCAATGGATTCCTGTTCTTGTTCAGTCGCTAAGTCATATCCAGTTCTTTGCGACCCCAACTGTAGCACGCCAGGCTTCTCTGTCCATCACTATCTCCCTGAGTTTCCTCAAACTCATGTCTACTGAGTTGGTGATGCCATCCAACCATCTCATCCTCTGTTGTCCCCTTCTCCTTTGCCTTCAATTTTTCCCAGCATCGGAGTCTTTTCCAATGAGTCAGCTCTTTGCATCAGGTGGCCAAAGTTTTGGAGCTTCAACTTCAGCATCAGTCCTTCTGATGAATATTCAGGGTTGATTTCCTTTAGGATGGACTGGATGGATCTCTTTGTTGTCCAAGGGACTCTCAGTAGTCAGTGGATTAGGTTGTGGCTTCATGTATATGATTGAAACAGTAGACACAGCTATGAGTTAAAATGACTATGAACTGTGATTTCAGTTGAGTGATCATATCCTGAATTGCTGGCAAATACAGAAAAGTTACAGAATTTCTCTTAAAAAGCAAAATAGTCTTGCATGTATGTGTGTGTTTGCACCAATATTCAGAAATTAACAAATAAATTTAACCTAACAAAGAAGAATAGTGTATATTTTCAAAAAGAACACACAGCTATCCTAAGGACTTAAAAAAAAGAATTCAATAAAATAGCTTAAATGAAAATTAACCATGTTTTAAATAATAAATTTAAGACTGCAATATTTATTACTTAATCACATTTTCTTTAGGATGTTTGGTAAAAATAGCTTTAGGCATTCCTTTAACATAAAACTTCAAAGTATCTCCACTTATTCCCTAAGGGAAAAATAACTGAGCTAATCTCATTCCTGTTGGATTTATGATTATCTTTAAGCAACAAAGCCCCTAATACATATTAATTTGAGAAGGGTAGAAATTAAAGCTATAAAACAAATTTATTCATTAGAATCCTTTCCATAGGATTCACTAAATCTTCCACAAAGAAGCCAAAATATCGTTTCTTAGGCACCACCTTGTAGCCTCCGCAGAGGCCTCAAACGCTAACAGAAGTACGGTGAGGTCTCTCCACTGCCCAGTCCTAAAACCAAGCCTGAGCCCTAAGGCAGGACAGAACTGGGTGGGGGTAACCTATCTCCAGCCTTTGAGAGCAGGGGTGAGACATAAACCCCGACTGTCACCTATGACAGTCTGTAGCTGTAACATATGCAGCCTCACCACCATCAAACACTGGAAAAAGTCCAGGGTGGGCTTTCATCTCCCAAACCCTCCTGTATAGGAGTTGCTTAACAAATGCTTATTGAACCAATACCCTAGAATAGAAAACCAAGCTATCAACTCTTCTTTTTGTTCACTGAAGTATGGTTGATTTATAATGTTGCATTAGTTTCTTGTATATAGCAAAGTGATTCAGTTATATATATATATACATGTATAGATTTTTCATATTCTTTTCCATTAAGGTTTCTTATGGGATATTGACTACAGCTCCCTGTGCTATATAGTAGGACCTTGTTGTCTAACCCACTCCAGTGTTCTTGCCTGGAGAATCCCAGGGACGGGGGAGCCTGGTGGGCTGCCGTCTCTGGGGTCGCACTGAGTCGGACACGACTGAAGTGACTTAGCAGCAGCAGCAGCAGTTTGTATCTGGGGCTTCCCTGGTGGTGCAGAGGTTAAAGCATCTGCCTGCAATGTGGGAGACCTGGCTTCAATCCTTGGGTCTGGAAGATCCCCTGGAGAAGGATGGCAACCCACTCCCAAACTCCTGTTTTATCCTTCCCCCACCCTCTTTCCCCTTTGATAACCATAAGCTTGTTTTCTACATCCTATCAAGTCTTCTTGATGCCCTTTGCATATCTCTTCATTATCTGTCATATTTGTCTATCCTTTTGAAGTTTCACTGCTACAACCCAATATTGCTTGCTATGCCTACTGCTTACTGTGATTTAGGCTTTTATCACTACACACTCATAAGCATTTCAGTTCAGTTCAGTTCAGTCGCTCAGTCGTGTCCGACTCTTTGTGACCCCATGAATTGCAGTACGCCAGGCCTCCCTGTCCATCACCATCTCCCGGAGCTCACCCAGACTCACGTTCATCGAGTCTGTGATGCCATCCAGCCATCTCATACTCTGTCGCCCCCTTCTCCTCCTGCCCCCAATCCTTCCCAGCATCAGAGTCTTTTCCAATGAGTCAATGCTCCGCATGAGGTGGCTGAAGTACTGGAGTTTCAGCTTCAGCATCATTCCTTCCAAAGAAATCCCAGGGCTGATCTCCTTCAGAATGGACTGGTGGGATCTCCTTGCAGTCCAGGGGACTCTCAAGAGTCTTCTCTAACACCACAATTCAAAAGCATCAATTCTTCGGCACTCAGCCTTCTTCATAGTCCAACTCTCACATCCATACATGACCACAGGAAAAACCATAGCCTTGACTAGACGGACTTTAGTCAGCAAAGTAATGTCTCTGCTTTTGAATATACTATCTAGGTTGGTCATAACTTTTCTTCCAAGGAGTAAGCATCTTTTAATTTCATGGCTGCAGTCACCATCTGCAGTGATTTTGGAGCCCCCCAAAAAAAAGTCTGACACTGTTTCCACAGTTTCCCCATCTATTTCCCATGAAGTGATGGGACCGGATGCCATGATCTTCGTTTTCTGAATGTTGAGCTTTAAGCCAACTTTTTCACTCTCCTCTTTCACTTTCATCACTTTCCTCTTCACTTTCTGCCATAAGGGCGGAGTCATCTGCATATCTGAGG
>SJYT01031297.1:210972-227377 GCA_006410635.1 Cephalophus harveyi | reverse complement strand
AACTGTTGCTTCCTGACCTGCATACAGATTTCTCAAGAGGCAGGTTAGGTGGTCTGGTATTCCCATCTCTTTCAGAATTTTCCACAGTTTATTGTGATCCACACAGTCAAAGGCTTTGGCAGAGTCAATAAAGCAGAAGTAGGTGTTTTTCTGGAACTCTCTTGCTTTTTCCATGATCCAGCGGATGTTGGCAATTTGATCTCTTAGCTAAATTTTATCTCCTTGCTTTCAGTGGCTTTCTCCACCACTCAACCTACACAACACTCAAATTAATATTTTGAACACAATACTCTCATCATGTCAAAACTAGTTTAAAAACATTAAGTGGATGAGATTTGTTTCTAAATTTGAAAATTCTAATATTAGCATTCAAAACTATCTACAGCAGTCTACAAGTGATGATTCCAACTAGCTTGCCTACGATGTTCCCACCAATGCTTCAAAACCCAACGGGTTGTCACATGCTATGTCTCTCAGTCATATTCTATTTATTTCTGTTTTCATACCAACCCCATCTTTCTCTGAATTCTCTCTCCCCTTCCTCTTCAGTTTCTCTTCTGAGAATCCTACCAAGTTGCCAACAACACTAGGAAAATAAGCTAATGTGTTGTGTGCCTTAAATTAATCTAAAATTTTTTGCTTTCTGTACATTTTATGACATATACTACTCTACATGAGATGAAAGTCACTCAGTCGTGTCCAACTCTTTGCAATCCCATGGACTCCATGGAATTCTCCAGGCCAGAAAACTAGAGTGGGTAGCCATTCCCTTCTCCAGGGGATCTTCCCAAGCCAGGGATAGAACCCAGGTCTCCCACATTGCAGGCGGATTCTTTACCAGCTGAGCCACCAGGGAAGCCCAACTACTCTACATATTGCTACTAAATAGCATATATAGAGTATAAGCTACATTATAATTTGCATTATAAATTGCAGTAAAACACACAATACTATATATTACTATAGTTATAGTTAAACAAGTTTATGAAGAAAACATTTCAGACACTGTCTTGCAAAAGTTTGGTGTCCTTCTTAAAATATGAAGAACACATGAATCACCACTATTAATAGCATTGTTTTCTAAAGCTTTGGTGTGATTTAATAATGTAACTAAAACAAGTCATCTCTGTAATGCTTAGCCTGAGAGTTACTAATCAGCTAACTAAAGGAAAGGAAGACTTTATGCTTTTTATTAAGCATTTTATCTAAAGATGCTTCTGAGTTTGTAGAAGACTAAGTTAAATTCTTATACTCCATCTTTCTGCTTTTTAAAAAAAAAATATGCTATTTAGGTGATAGCCCACATAGTTAAATGCTCGTTAAAATATATTCATCTCTAAAGAAAAATTTATGACTGATGAAAATCTAACTTTGGCTAGAGATGGAAGTGACATGCTACTACAGATACAGATCAATGTATATATGGAAACATATCCTTCCATTTCTCACTCATGCATATGTACAAGGTGACTGTCTACTGATTGTATAAGAAAACATACCTTTGCATTGGGTATTGATGAGGTCACCAAAATTCAACGGAAAACTAAAGTTAGCAGAAAGTATATGGCACCCAGTGGCTTCCCTGGTGGCTCAGAGGTTAAAGCGTCTGCCTCCAGTTCAGGAGACCTGGATCTGATCCCTGGGTTGGGAAGATCCCTTGGAGAAGGAAATGGCAGCTCACTGCAGTACTCTTGCCTGGAAAATCCCATGGACAGAGGAGCCTGGTAGGCTATAGTCCATGGGGTCGCAAAGAGTTGGACACGACTGAGCGACTTCACTTCACTTGACTTCAGTGCTTACACAAGCATTGCCCAGCCCCGAAGGGCAGTCTATCTTCAAGGAGCTCAGATCAATCCAGGATGCACTTAAACCTAAATGATCATTTCTGTGACTAAAGTCTGACCAGGGCTCTTACTCACCTCCTAGGATATGAATCCCAGATAGCATGAACTGGCCCCATTTACCCAAGGCTCCCCTGGGCTCCCAGCCCACCCACATCTTCAGGGTGCTCCTGAAGGCTCTGAAAGCTGTGGGCATTTGAGGACAGACAGGCCTTGTTCACCCTATGGCTAGATTGCCATGGCCCAGGCCCATGTGAGTGGCTTGCTTTGTGGCATCATTTTACTGAGCTAACTATAGGCAATGTCACTGCATTAAGTACAGTGTGAAAGACTAGCTGGCCATTCAGGCTGGGATCACTGAGTCGGCTGCATATTTGAGTGATGTCAGATTCCAAGCTGTCATCAGAGGTTTTTCTTAGGTCCAGATATTTTATGTCACTATTTCACACTGTGGTAATCAGCCTCTTAGATGATAGCTTTTACTAACAGATTTTCTGAGAGATTGTCAAGTACATCAAATTTCTAACGGGAAAGTCTGTGCTCTCTACTTTCTTAGAACAATATCTATTTGAGAAACCAAATGAACAGCAAAGGATTATTTGGTAAGCATTGGGAAGGACACAGAGAGTTCGATGACATCGAGATGTTTAGCACTTATGCCGTATTTTAACTGTATGATTTATTGTCTTTCTCCTCCATTAGATTCTGAAGTACTTTATTCACTCAATATTTGGTACTCCATAAATATCTGTGGAATAATTTAATGAGCTATCATGACCTTACATATGTGCTATTCAAATGCCTATACATTAAATCTGACGTTCAGTCAGGGGAACACCTATCTTTCTGTGATGTTGACGACAAGATGACCAAGATTTTCAACCAGTGTAATGGCCATTGACAAAAGTGGTAAGTAACATGGCAGAGAAGTAACAATCAACGCACATCAGTGTATCAGCTGCCCTGGTCCCAGCACTCCATTTCTGTTACTGCATCTAGTCCCTTCAAAAGCTACGTTAAACCCAAGGCTAGCTTTCATTCTATCAGTGTTCTGCCTGAGTTTATACCTCTATAATTCCAGATAAAACAACTCTAAGTTTCTACTTCCTTGAAACAGATACAAGTAAGTAAAATGAGAAAGATTCATTATGAATTAGGATCCTTAAGACATAATGGGTGACCCAAGAAAGTTAACTCCATTTGGTAACAGAACACACCCACAGCAGGATCTTACCCAACATCCCCACAAACTGAAAACAGACATATACTCAGGACATTGGCCACCTGATGAGAAGAGCCAAATCATTGAAAAAGACCGTGATGCTGGGAAAAGTTGAAGGCAGAAGGAGAAGGGGACGACAGAGCATTACATGGCAGATGGCATCATCAACTCAATGGACATGAGTCTGAGCAAACTCCAGGAGATAGTGATGGACAGGGAAGCCTGACGTGCTGCAGTCCACGGGGTTGCAAACAGTAGGACATGACTGAGCGACTGAACAACAGCAACATGTGTGGTATAAAGGTTCTCTTCCTGTCACCCAGGACAGAGTTGTATTATACTTTCCAACATCAGTGTTAATTTATG
This sequence comes from Cephalophus harveyi, assembly GCA_006410635.1. Lineage (NCBI taxonomy): Eukaryota > Metazoa > Chordata > Mammalia > Artiodactyla > Bovidae > Cephalophus > Cephalophus harveyi. The sequence continues at coordinate 223,948 of SJYT01031297.1, read as the reverse complement.
TTGTTTAGAATATATCGATAAAAGATAACTGTGAATACTGTAGAAAAAAGTTTCTTTAAAAACAGTGTTTAAAAGTGGGTCAAGGGAACAAGCATAAGACATTAGTTAGGTTTTCTGAAATGAAAGCCAGCAGCAGAGAAGCTTAAGTTCCTTACAGTTGATGTGGCAGGTGCGTTCTGCCAGGGGCTGTTTCTGAACGTCACTCCTGTGGAACCACCATGCATCACAAGCAAAGGGTGAGCCACGCAGACCTGAGCTTTTATGCCTCACCTGAGGTCACATGGCCCTGTTCATACCAATGGCTTCTGTTGCTTACAAGCATTTCAAGTGAACACACTCCAAACCACGGAGAAAAACGTGAAGTCAATTTTCAGTGAAAAGATGTAAAACATTTATTGTGAATCTTCTCGGCTCTCCAATGGCCTATGTTTCAAGTGTAAGATTAAGGCACTTAGAATATGTTTCCCATTTCAAACCATCATTTGCTAGTCTTGAAAGGCACAATTCAACACAGAAAAATAGATGCGTGGTGGATAAATCTGCAACTCGGACCAAAGCAACCCAAAAACACAGTCATAAAAACACAGCAGCCACAAATTTGTGACTAAAAAGCAAACAAATAGTTGTGGAAAAGCAAAAATAGCTAATCTTCCTGTGGGACAGACTCTAGGAACTTCCTTCTCTGAATAAACTCCTACACTGATGCAGAAAAATAAAACTGTTGCAGGAGAGTGTATAGACAAACCCCAAACAGGTAGACCGTCTAAACCTTTAAATCATCCTTTTCTTTTGCATCCCCGTCCTCATTTCACAACTCCCAGCCCCATACATACATATTCAAGTTTGCCTCTCATGGAATTTGGAAAAAGAAACCAAAACTTACAAAAGACAAATCCTCCAAATTTAACACCCAGCCTCAGATTTTTGCTTTGAACAAGAAGGGAAATGGTCTCTTTTCTATTACAAGAAAAGCCCAGGGTAATAAACTATCCTGGATCCAAACTCATCAATAAAAATTAACACTCATTTTTTAAAAAAAGAAATCCCTTCTCTTGTTCTCCCTTCCTCTCCCCTCTTTCTTCTTAAACCATCAGCTACAGGTACCACAGTCTGACTCCAAGACCTGATCATTTAAAAAGCATTGGTCAGAGGTATAGGCAGTCTTAATAACATTCACATTTATCCAGTTTCGCTTATTAAAACTTTAGCATTTCAAATAGCCACTAATGACAATGTCCAGGAGAAAAATCTCTGTTCTCCTGAAATCTGAGAAGGCAAATAAATGCTAAAGGAGCTAGAAAGATGTGTTTCTGAATCATGAGATCTTTAGCAGAAATAAAATATGCAAGAACTAGGAAAGTTTAGGGCTTCCCAGGTGGCACTAGTGGTAAAGAACCCGCCTGCCGATGCAGGAGACAGAGGTGATGGGGATTCGATTCCCTGAGTCGGGAAGATCCCTGGAGGAGAGCATGGCAACCTGCTCCAGTATGGAGAATCCCACGGACAGAGGAGCCTGGCAGGCTATAGTCGGCAGGGTCGCAAAGAGTCGGCTGAAGCGATTTAGCATGCACAAAGGCAAGTTTGTGCCTTTTAAGGCAAGTTAAATACGAGAAAATGCAATGGCTAAATAAAATATGAAAATATAACTTTATGGTAAGGAGGAAAACGCAAATTAAAATTTAAAAATCCTATGATTTTTCATCTAAGAGATTAGCAAAAATGCGAACGTGGGAGCACAGCCTGTGCTGATAAGGTTGTAGAGAAACAGGTCTTCCTCCACATCACTCACTTCTGGACTGTGACAGCTGATTGAGAGCCCCTCTGATCCTGCCCTCCCACTTCTGTGAATCAATCTTACGGAAGAAAAGAAGACTTAAGAAAACAGGTATTAAATATTTACAGCAGCATTGTTGGCAGCAGTAGAAAACTAAAAAAAAAAAAATCTGGATGCTCATTAGTATAGAAATGTCAGAGACAAGCACAGGACACTCACACAGAGTACTATTTTTCAGTTATTAAAAATAATGAATTGGATCGACATGCATGGACCAGGAGGAAGGTTCACTGTAGGTTGTTATATGTGTTAAAGCAAATTGCCGAGTCATGTTTGCCTGTGACCCATTTGGGAAGAAGAATAAAAACTGTTGGGAAAGGTAGTCTCAAGAATGAGGTCTTCGGACCTCCATCTGTCAGAATAAGAAAGGGCCTTGGGCCTGGGATATTTCATACCAAGAGATAAAGAGCCCACATGGCCTCTGCGGGGTTTATCACCTCGTAAGGGAATCTCTTTCCTTATCTCAGGCTTAGTGGGTGCTTTTTTGCTCTGCTTAAGCATGGGGCAATGGCCTTCAAGCACACCCCAGCTTTCAGTATTTCAGACTCCACAGGGGTGGGGTTGGGATCATTCCTCTCCATTGCTGATGGTGGTAGAAAGGAGAAGGGTAAGTAAGATCCATTGCCCTTGTCTACCTGGGTGAGGGAGGGGACTTGCTAGTCCTGAGGGACCTAAGCACACTAATGAAGCTGATCTTTCTCTCTTTCTACGTAAGCAAAGCACTGTTCCATTGAGTGCTTGACTGTGTTGCTGTATTTTCCTCGGTAACTCCAATATCGAGATACAAGGGACAGGAATGTTTAAAGTTCTCTCCTGGCGTCGGTGCATGGTGTTTTGCTACCTTGGGATAAATATCCAGCACACAGTACTCTGCTCAACAGAAATACCTTTTATATGTGAACATGAATGTCCGTGTGTTTCTAAGTGTACTGAGAAAGGTGAGAAAAAACACACACGAAATCATTAATGCTATTTATTGCAAAAGGGTGAGATTGGACAGGGAAAAGATTAACTGTTCTACATACCTCTGTATTACCTGGCTGGTTACAATAAGTATTTGAGATTGACTGGATGTTCGTGGTCCCCCCAAATTCACATGTTGAAATCATAATCTCCAATGTGATGATATAGGAGGTAGGGTCTTTGGGAAGGGATAAGATCATGAGGGCTTCCCTGATGGCTCAGATGGTAAAGAAGCTGCCTGCAGTGCAGGAGACCCAGGTTCAATTCCTAGGTTGGGAAGATCCCCTTGAGAAGGAAATGGCAACCCATGGCAGTATTCTTGCCTGGACAGAGGAGCCTGGCGGGCTACAGTCTATGGAGTCAAAGAGTTGGACATGACTGAGTGACTAACACTTCTAGGTAATGAGGGTGGAGGCCTCATGAATGGGATTAGTGCCCTTATAAAAGAGATCCCTGAGAGTTCTCGCCCTCTTCCACCAAGTAAAGACATAGCAAAAGATGGCCGTCTATGAACTAGGAAGTGAATTCCCATCAGACACAGAATCTGCTGGCACCTTGATCTTGGACTTTCTAGCCTCCAGAAACGTGATAAATATATTTCTGTTGTTTAAGCCACTCAGTCTATGGCATTTTTGTTATGGTAGCCTGAATAGACTAACATAGTATGTAACAGTTAAAATTTCTAGAAATTTGCATTTTATAATTTCAAAATTATATATAAGTAAAATTTAAAAGGATAACAAAAGTATAAATATACATACAAGATACCACCTATCCTAGTCAATTCAGTAAGAAAGATAAGTACTTAGGTCCTGGCTATTTATCTTTTAAGTTATCCAGAAAATGAGACTATAGGTTCAGGAGTCCCATGATTACAAATATGCCTCCCATTGTTAGAGTAAGAAAGTCGTTTCTAATGTCTAACTCAAATTACTCTCACTACCATCAAAGCAAATGCCTCATTTCCATTCAGAACAAACATTTATTTATTATCTTGTTTCAGTGGAATCAATGAAAAATTATACAATATCACTGATATGTTATTTTTAACAATACTAACTGGTGTGTTCAGCAAACTCTCTTAAAGACAAATATTGAAAACTAACAACAAAAAAGTGAAATGTTAAATGTCAAAAAATGGAGGATTATTTTTACACTTTATGATAAGGCTGTTAAAAACAAACATTTTGCATTTTAAAACACCAATTTTCCAGAAAAACAATTAATGATAACATTAAAAGCTCACAATATCATGCTAATTTTAAAACATATAAAACTGTAGTTTGAAATTTTAAAACAAATTTTATGTAAAATGCCTATATTTTATATGCATAGGAAAAGACTATATGGAGGAAATCCACAAAAATCTTTAAAATGAGTATTACTGGGAAGTGGATTTATAGGTGACTTTTTCATTTATTTCCTCTTTTCTATATTCTTCAAATTTTCTAAAATAGATATATATTAAGAAAAAAAGTCCCTATCATTCTAGTTGGGTTCCTTGGGGCCCCTACATCATACTTAGCTCACCTAAGGATAAGCTGGTCTATAACATCACCAGAGAGCTTTTGATGGCCCTTTACTAGATGCAGAATAAAAGATAACCATCTTAGCAGAGCATCAAGACTGGATAGAGCCCCTCTACACTGAGCCCTTCGGGAGTCTTTATCAGGCAGCCTGCTCTCCACCTGCGTCAGCTCATCAGCCATTCTCAGAGCACTGGGCAATCTCAGCTCCCAATCCTCTACTCATGCTCCTCTTTGGCAAGTCATACCCATCCCTGTCATCTTCATGCGTTCAACACTGCTTCATCCTCAGCCTGCCTCCGGCTAAGTCACTTCAGTGATGTCCGACTCTTTGTGATGCTCTGGGCAGTAACCCTTCAGGCTCCTCTGTCCATGGGATTCTCTAAGCAAGAATACTGGAGTGGTTGCCATGCCCTCCTCCAGGGGGTTTTCCCAACCCAGGGATTGAATCCATGTCTCTTATGTCTCCTGCAGTGGCAGGTGGGTTCTTTACCACTAGCGTCACCTGGGAAGTCCTTCAACCTCAGAAAGTGAAAGAAAGTGAAAGTGTCAGTCACTGAATCATGTACGACTCTTTGTAATCCCATGGACAGTAGCCCAACAGGCTCCTCTGTTCATGGGATTCTCCAGGCAAGGATACTGGAGTGGGTTGCCATTCCCTTCTCCAGGGGATCTTCCCAACCCAGGGATTGAACTTGGGTCTCCCACATTGCAGGCAGATACTTTACCGTCTGAGCCACCTGGGAAGCCCAGGCCAAATGGCACCCACACTGTGAAGCTTTTCCCTGAATTAACTGCTTCCTCGTGTATGTATCTTATCTGTTCTGACTGGTTCTGTTCCAGCACTCATCACACTGACTTCTGGGTTTATTAGTCCTTACCTAAGAACTCTTCAAGAATACAGACTCTGTCTTCATTATGTCTGAATCTCCAGCACTTAGTACAGTTGTAGCATATAATAGGAGAATGACCGAAACCTCTGGTCAAAAATCACCAAGAAAATAGAAAAGACAAGAAAAATTACTGAATCAGGGAATCTTTCTGAGCAAGAGAGTTGCCAATTCTTACAAACTGCAATCCAAAATCATAGCCTATTTTGGGGGGGGGAGATAGACTTTTAAAATACTTAGGAGTAAAAAGAATAGATGAGTCTTTTCAATTGTGTCAATGTTATCACCACAAGGACAGCATATATATAGCATAGGTATAAACCATTAAATAACTCATTTCAGTCTACATCTTTGGCACCAGTGGGAGACAATGCACACTTCTGAATCGTGAATGGTGATTTTAATTCCAAATAGAGAGTTGGTAAAGGAATATGCACAAAGAAAACTTAACACAAGCTGAGCAAAATGGACCTGGGCAAAAGGGGTCCAGATTTTATTTTACTTTATTATTATTTTTTAAACATTCATTTATTTACTTACATATTGGCCACACCCTGTGGCATGCAGAATCCTGACCAGGGATCGAACATGTGCCCCCTGCACTGGTAATGTGGGGTCTTAAACACTGGACCGCAAGGGAAGTCCCAAGGCTCTGGATTTTAGAAGGTGGCTGAGGAGACATTTCCCTTGGTATCTCTAATTTTCTTGAAGAGATCTCTAGTCTTTCCCATTCTATTGTTTTCTTCCGTTTCTTTGCATTGATCACTGAGGAAGGCTTTCTTATCTTTCCTTGGTATTATTTGGAACCCAGCATTCAAATGGGTATATCTTTTCTTTTCTCCTTTGCCTTTAGCTTCTCTTCTTTTCTCAGCTATTTGTAAGGCCTCCTCAGACAACCATTTTGCTTTTTTGCATTTCTTTTTCTGGGGGATGGTCTTGATCACTGCCTCCCGTACAATGTCACGAACCTCTGTTCATAGTTCTTCAGGCACTATATCAGATCTAATCCCTTGAATCTATTTCTCACTTTCACTGTATAATCATAAGGGATTTGATTTAGGTCATATCTGAATGGTCTAGTGGTTTTCCCTAATTTCCTCAATTTAAGTCTGAATTTGGCAATAAGGAGTTTATGATCTGAGCCACAGGCAGCTCCCAGTCTTGTTTTTGTTGATTGCATAGAGCTTCACCATCTTTGACTGCAAAGAATATGATCAATCTGATTTTGGTGTTGACCATCTGGTAATGTCCACATGTACAGTTTTCTCTTGTGTTGTTGGAAGAGAGTGTTTGCTATGACCAGAGAGTTCTCTTGGCAAAACTCTGTTAGCCTTTGCCCTGCTTCATTTTGTACTCCAAGGCCAAATTTGCCTGTTACTCCAGGTATCTCTTGACTTCCTATCAGGCAGCCTGCTCTCCACCTGCGTCAGCTCATCAGCCATTCTCAGAGCACTGGGCAATCTCAGCTCCCAATCCTCTACTCATGCTCCTCTTTGGCAAGTCATACCCATCCCTGTCATCTTCATGCGTTCAACACTGCTTCATCCTCAGCCTGCCTCCGGCTAAGTCACTTCAGTGATGTCCGACTCTTTGTGATGCTCTGGGCAGTAACCCTCCAGGCTCCTCTGTCCATGGGATTCTCTAAGCAAGAATACTGGAGTGGGTTGCCATGCCCTCCTCCAGGGAGTCTTCCCAACCTAGGGATTGAATCCGTGTCTCTTATGTCTCCTGCAGTGGCAGGTGAGTTCTTTACCACTAGCATCACCTGGGAAGTCCTTCAACCTCAGAAAGTGAAAGAAAGTGAAAACGTCAGTCGCTAAATCATGTACGACTCTTTGTAATCCCATGANAACCTAGGGATTGAATCCGTGTCTCTTATGTCTCCTGCAGTGGCAGGTGAGTTCTTTACCACTAGCATCACCTGGGAAGTCCTTCAACCTCAGAAAGTGAAAGAAAGTGAAAACGTCAGTCGCTAAATCATGTACGACTCTTTGTAATCCCATGAACAGTAGCCCAACAGGCTCCTCTGTTCATGGGATTCTCCAGGCAAGGATACTGGAGTGGGTTGCCATTCCCTTCTCCAGGGGATCTTCCCAACCCAGGGATTGAACTTGGGTCTCCCACATTGCAGGCAGATACTTTACCATCTGAGCCACCTGGGAAGCCCAGGCCAAATTGCACCCACACTGTGAAGCTTTTCCCTGAATTAACTGCTTCCTCGTGTATGTATCTTATCTGTTCTGATTGGTTCTGCTCCAGCACTCATCACACTGACTTCCGGGTTTATTAGTCCTTACCTAAGAACTCTTCAAGAATACAGACTCTGTCTTCATTATGTCTGAATCTCCAGCACTTAGCACAGTTGTAGCATATAATAGAATGACCGAAACCTCTGGTCAAAAATCACCAAGAAAATAGAAAAGACAAGAAAAATTACTGAATCAGGGAATCTTTCTGAGCAACAGAGTTGCCAATTCTTAAAAACTGCAATCCAAAATCATAGCCTATTTTTGGGGGGGAAGATAGACTTTTAAAATACGTAGGAGTAAAAAGAATAGATGAGTCTTTTCAATTGTGTCAATGTTATCACCACAAGGACAGCATATATACAGTATAGGTATAAGCCATTAAATAACTCATTTCAGTCTACATCTTTGGCACCAGTGGGAGACAATGCACACTTCTGAATCGTGAATGGTGATTTTAATTCCAAATAGAGAGTTGTTGCGGAGAAGGCAATAGCAAGCCACTCCAGTACTCTTGCCTAGAAAATCCCATGGATGGAGGAGCCTGGTGGGCTGCAGTCCATGGGGTCGCTAGAAGTTGGATGCGACTGAGCGACTTCACTTTCACTTTTCGCTTTCACACAATGGAGAAGGAAATGGCAACCCACTCCAGTGTTCTTGCCTGGAGAATCCCAGGGACAGGGGAGCCTGTTGGGCTCCTGTCTATGGGGTCGCACAGAGTCGGACACGACTGAAGCGACTTAGCAGCAGCAGCAGCAGAGAGTTGGTAAAGGAACATGCACAAAGAAAACTTAACACAAGCTGAGCAAAATGGACCTGGGCAAAAGGGGTCCAGATTTTATTTTACTTTATTATTATTTTTAAAACATTCATTTATTTACTTACATATTGGCCACACCCTGTGGCATGCGGAATCCCGACCAGGGATCGAACATGTGCCCCCTGCACTGGCAATGTGGGGTCTTAAACATTGGACCACAAGGGAAGTCCCAAGGCTCTGGATTTTAGAAGGTGGCTGAGGAGACATTTCCCTTGGTATCTCTAATTTTCCTGAAGAGATCTCTAGTCTTTCCCATTCTATTGTTTTCTTCCGCTTCTTTGCATTGATCACTGAGGAAGGCTTTCTTATCTTTCCTTGGTATTATTTGGAACTCAGCATTCAAATGGGTATATCTTTTCTTTTCTCCTTTGCCTTTAGCTTCTCTTCTTTTCTCAGCTATTTGTAAGGCCTCCTCAGACAACCATTTTGCTTTTTTGCATTTCTTTTTCTGGGGGATGGTCTTGATCACTGCCTCCCGTACAATGTCACAAACCTCTGTTCATAGTTCTTCAGGCATTATTTCAGATCTAATCCCTTGAATCTATTTCTCACTTCCACTGTATAATCATAAGGGATTTGATTTAGGTCATACCTGAATGGTCTAGTGGTTTTCCCTACTTTCTTCAATTTAAGTCTGAATTTGGCAATAAGGAGTTTATGATCTGAGCCACAGGCAGCTCCCAGTCTTGTTTTTGTTGATTGCATAGAGCTTCACCATCTTTGACTGCAAAGAATATGATCAATCTGATTTTGGTGTTGACCATCTGGTAATGTCCACATGTACAGTTTTCTCTTGTGTTGTTGGAAGAGAGTGTTTGCTATGACCAGAGAGTTCTCTTGGCAAAACTCTGTTAGCCTTTGCCCTGCTTCATTTTGTACTCCAAGGCCAAATTTGCCTGTTACTCCAGGTATCTCTTGACTTCCTATTTTTGCATTCCAGTCCCCTATGATGAAAAGGATATCTTTTTGGGGTGTTAGTTCTAGACGGTCTTGTAGATCTTCATTGAACCATTCAACTTCTGCATCTTCAGTATTACTGGTTGGGGTATAGACTTGTAGTAGTGATACTGAATGGTTTCCCTTGGAAACAAGTAGACAGCATTCTGTTGTTTTTGAGATTGCACCCATGTACTGCATTTTGGACTCTTTTGTGACTATGAGGGCTATTCCATTTTTTCTAAGGGATTCTTGCCCACAGTAGTAGATATAACGGTCATCTGAATTAAATTAGATATTAAGAAGAGGTGGCAAGAATACTCAGAAGAACTAAACAAAAAAGATCTTAATGACCCAGATAACCACAATGGTGTGATCACTTACCTAGAGACAAACACCCTGGAATGTGAAGTCAAGTGGGCCTTAGGAAGCATCACTATGAACAAAGCTAGTGGAAGTGATGGAATTGCAGTTGAGCTATTTCAAATCCTAAAAGATGATGCTATGAAAGTGCTACACTCAGTATGACAGCAAATTTAGAAAACTCAGCGGTGGCCACAGGACTGGAAAAGGTTAGTTTTCATTCCAATCCTAAAGAAAGGCAATGTCAAAGAATGTTCAAACTACTCAACAATTGTACTCATCTCACACGCTAGCAAAGTAATGCTCAAAATTCTCCAAGCCAGGTTTTGATAGTAAATGAACCATCAACTTCCAGATGTTCAAGCTGCATTTAGAAAAAGCAGAGGAACCAGAGATCAAATTGTCAACATCCGTTGGATCATAGAGAAAGCAAGAGAGTTCCAGAAAAACATCTAATTCAGCTTTATTGACTCTGCCAAAGCCTTTGACTGTGTGGATCACAATAAACTGTGGAAAATTCTGAAAGAGATGGGAATACCAGACCACCTGACCTGCCTCATGAGAAATCTACACGCAGACCAAGAAGGAAGAGTTAGAAATGGACATGGAACAATGGACTGGTTCAAAATTGGGAAAGGAGTACATCAAAGCTGTATACTGTCGCCTTGCTTATTTAACTTATATGCAGAGTACATCATGCAAAATGCCAGGCTGGATGAAGCAGAAACTGGAATCAAGATTTCCAGGATAAATATAAATGACCTCATATATGCAGATGACACCACCTATATGGCAGAAAGCAAAGACAGAACTAAAGAGCCTCTTAATGAAAGTGAAAAGAGGAGAGTGAAAAAGTTGGTGTAAAACTCAACATTCAAAAAACCAAGATCATGGCACCTGGTCCCATTACATCATGGCAAATAGATGGGGAAACAATGAAAACAGTGACAGAGTTTATTTTGGGGGTCTCCAAAATCATTGCAGTGGTGACTACAGCCATGAAATTAAAAGACACTTGCTTCTTGGAAGAAAGTTTATGACCAACCTAGACAGCATATTAAAAAGCAGAGACATTACTTTGCCAACAAAGATCTGTCCAGTCAAAGCTATGGTTTTTCCAGTAGTCATGAATGGATTGGACTATAAAGAAAGCTGTGTGTGTCTATTAGTCACTCAGTTATGTCTGACTCTTTGTGACCCCATGAACTGTAACCCACCAGGCTTCTCTGTCCGTGGAATTCTCCAGGCAAGAACACTGGAGTGGATTGCAATTCTTGGATCTTCCTGACCCAGGGATCAAACCCTGGTCTCCTGCATCACAGACAGATTCTTTACCGTTTGAGCTACAGGGAAGCGCCAAAGAATTGATGCTTTTGAACTGTGGAGTTGAAGAAGACTCTTGAGAGTCCCTTGGACTGCAAGGAAATCAAACCAGTCAATCCTAAAGGAAATCAGTCCTGAATATTCATTGGAAGGACTGAACTGAAACTCCAATACTTTGGCCACTGATGCGAAGAACTGATTCATTGGAAAAGACCCTGATGCTGGGAAAGATTGAAGGCAGGAGGAGAAGGGGACAACAGAGGATGAGATGGTTGGATGGCACAATCAACTTGATGGACATGAGTTTGAATAAGCTCTGGGAGTTGGTGATGGACAGGGAAGCCTGGTATGCTGTAGTCCATGGGGTCACAAAGAGTCGGACATGACTGAGCAACTGAACTGAACAGGGAAGACAGTGTCTTTCGAGATCAGCAGGGGAGGGACAGGGAGAACGCAAAGCCCCAGTGCCCATGGATCTCAGACAGCACTCACAGACCACTGCAGTCAGAAGTCACCAGAAGCTGGTCTGCTGTCCTCACACTCTCAGACATACAAGCCTTTGCTCATTCTGGGGAGCAGTGACTACTGAGGAACATTTAAAAATCAGGTCATGTTGAACTGATGAGAAACTGTGTATATCATTTGCCTCTATTTTGTGAAAGCATTTCCTATATTTTGAATGCAAACTGTTTCAAAGAAAATATGTATTTAAATTAGTTTGTAGTGAGTACAATTCTGTACACATGTAGTCAATTTTCAACATATTTTTAACAAATGACTAAGTCTAGAACTATTTTTTTTTTTTAAAAAGATCAAACTATCTTAAGAATTTATTAAGTGAGTTTATGGCATATTAAACATGGAAACTGGCTTCCCTGATGATTCAGACAATAAAGAACCTGCCTGCAATGCAGGAAACCTGGGCTTCATCCCTGGGTTGGGACGATCCCCTGGAGAAGGAAATGACAATCCACTCCAGTATTCTTGCCTGAAGGATCCCACGAATCAAAGAACCTGGCAGGCTACATACAGTCCACGGTGTCACCAAGTGTTGGATACAACTGAGCATCTAACACACACACTCGAACTTGGAAACAGGAAGGCTCCTGGTCCTTTTTTAAACTTCTTCTCCAGGTGGTGGCAAACAAAACCACAAACCAAAGTCTTCAAGTAAAAGGACTGAAAGAAGGGTTTAAATAATAATCAGTGGCTTTAAAATGTACATTCTTTTAGAAAGATGCACCTCAGAAGTTTAACACATGCTGGCAGCTCTAAGGGCTTCCCGGTGGCTCGGCAGTAAAGAACCGCCGGCAATGCAGGCGCCTCCGGTTCCATTCCTGGGTTGAGAAGATCCCCTGGAGTGGGGCATGGCAACCCATTCCAGTATTCTCGCCCGTTGAATCCCATGGACAGAGGAGCCTGGTGGGCTGCAATTCATACTGCCACAAAGAGTCAGACACAACTGAATCAACCTAGCACACACACACAGCAGCTCTAAACCATGGTGATGTGTCCCAGGAAACCCAACGCCGGCAGTCAGGTGGTAATCATTCACTAAAGGGACTTCATCCGTCGGTGCAGCAATGTGTAAACACAAGAAAAGTCAAGCTTTAACACTGCCCTATGATTCCAAAGCATTCTTGTGCAGTAAGTCATTTAAAATTTTTCATTGACATCTGATCAGTTCAGTTCAGTTCAGTCGCTCAGTCGTGTCCGACTCTTTGCAACCCCATGAATCGCAGCACGCCAGGCCTCCCTGTTCACCACCATCTCCCGGAGTTCACTCAGACTCATGTCCATCGAGTCCATGATGCCATCCAGCCATCTCATCCTCGGTCATCCCCTTCTCCTCCTGCCCGCAATCCCTCCCAGCATCAGAGTCTTTTCCAATGAGTCAACTCTTCTCATGAGGTGGCCAAAGTACTGGAGTTTCAGCTTCAGCATCATTCCTTCCAAAGAAATCCCAGGGTTGATCTCCTTCAGAATGGACTGGTTGGATCTCCTTGCAGTCCAAGGGACTCTCAAGAGTCTTCTCCAACACCACAGTTCAAAAGCATCAATTCTTCGGTGCTCAG
>SJYT01031297.1:64234-210632 GCA_006410635.1 Cephalophus harveyi | reverse complement strand
GTTTCTCATGATGTACTCTGCAGAGAAGTTAAATAAGCAGGGTGACAATATACAGCCTTGACGTACTCCTTTTCCTATTTGGAACCAGTCTGTTGTTCCATGTCCAGTTCTAACTGTTGCTTCCTGACCTGTATATAGATTTCTCAAGAGGCAGGTCAGGTGGTCTGGAATTCCCATCTCTTTCAGAATTTTCCACAGTTTATTGTGATCCACACAGTCAAAGGCTTTGGCATAGTCAATAAAGCAGAAATAGATGTTTTTCTGGAACTCTCTTGCTTTTTCCATGATCCAGCGGATGTCGGCAATTTGATCTCTGGTTCCTCTGCCTTTTCTAAAACCAGCTTGAACATCAGGGAGTTCACGGTTCATGTATTGCTGAAGCCTGGCTTGGAGAATTTTGAGCATTACTTTACTGATATTTCACGATATAAGTACTCAGTTCTAGCACATTTTCCTTGTATATTAAGGCAAGTTAAATTTGATGTCTTTTTCCTTCAGAGTCTCATTTGAATTGAAATAAATGTCTAAATAAAGAATTTAACACTTGACTTTTTCTTGGTTTTATGTGTCATGCAAACATCAGTAATTACTTAGTGAATCATACAAATCTAGCAAAACATTTTTTAGGCTGTATTTTTGATAAAAATGAAAATCAATAATATCCAGCCTTAGACCCTTCAATCCATAATCAGCTGAGTAGGTAAGATGGCTTGTTTAAATTCAAATAAACAAACAAAAACACCCTTACATTTAAAGAAAAAGTTTTCTTTCACCAGAATCAGATTCAGTTTCACAGCAGTGTCTAGATTCTGCAGGCTCTTGGGACCCTTAAGTGCCAGAAGAGGTCAGTAATGTTATGTTAACACGGTGTTAGTATATTTACATGTTCTTTTTCCTAAGGGTGAAGGAGAATGAGCCAAACTTGTTCTTTTTTGCTATGACTTTCCAATTGGATGGGTGTCTCAACCCCAGCATAATTTGACATTTGGGGTCAGAGGATTCTTTGTTATGGAAGACTGTTCTGCACACTGTAGGATGCTCAGGAGTTTACAGGGTCTCTGCCAGATAGACATCGGTAGGACCCTTCCCCCAGCTGAGACTACCTGTCTCCAGACATTGCCCAATGTCCTCTGCAGGGCAGAACCACACCCAGCCGGGAACCACCGAAGAAGTTCTCCTGGAAGCATGGAGGCGCCCCATGTCTGCTATTATGGCTGCCAGGAGGTAGCTGACACATGTTCTCAGTGTGTCAGGCACTAGGCCAGTGGGTTTGATGCTCATTAATTCATACAGTTAAGTATCATCATTCCTAACTTATAGATGAGAAAATTGGTGTTCACAGAGAGAAAACGGTCGAGCCATGTTCCCCTGCTTTTTCTGCGTGCATGCGTGCATGCTAAGTCGCTTCAGTCGTGTCTGATTCTGTGTGACCCCATGGACTGTAGCCTGCCAGGCTCCTCTGTCCATTGGATTCTCCAGGCAAGGATACTGGAGTGGGCTGCCGTGCCCTCCTCAGGAGATCTTCCTGACCCAGGGATCGAACCTGGGTCTCTTATGTCTCCTGCATAGGTTCTTACCTCTCCTGCATGGTAGGTAGCTTCTTTACCACTAGCTCCACCTGGGAAGCCCATTACATCCCCTCCCTTTGCTCTTATTTCCTTTTTTTCTGGAGACATTAGTGACTCCACTGTCTTAGGTAAAAGACACTCAAATGCCTCTTTGAAAACTGGATGGTGTAACCTCTCACCTCCAAAGGTTAGTGGGCTTCATTCAGTTCTCCTTGGACTCTTCCATGTTACCAATTACAGACACTATTGTTTACCTAGTTCCTGCCACCCATCTGAATCCTTAGCACTAAGATGAAATAAAAAACAACTTGGCCAAGTTTTTAATGATCATTTGGGATAGAGCTCAAATGAGAGTAGTCATTGGAAAGAAACTCTTGTTTCTGACGTATGGGCTAACTTTAAGAAAATATTAAATTACATGTTATTTCAGAAATAACAAGTTTGCACACATGATTAGAACGTTATATTTTACTTTGAGGAGAAAACAGACTTTGCTTTAAAAAAATTCATCTAACTGTTCTGCCTCTAGTGGTAAAGAACTCACCTGCCAACACAGGAGATTTTAAGAAACACGGGTTAGATCTCTGGGTCGGGAAGATCCCCAAGAGAAGGAAATAGCAACCTACTCCAGTGTTCTTGCCTGGAGAATCCCATGGACAGAAGAGCCTAGCCATGAGGTTGCAAAAAAGTCAGACACGACTAAAGTGACTTAGTACATGGCAGGCGNGGTTAGATCTCTGGGTCGGGAAGATCCCCAAGAGAAGGAAATAGCAACCTACTCCAGTGTTCTTGCCTGGAGAATCCCATGGACAGAAGAGCCTAGCCATGAGGTTGCAAAAAAGTCAGACACGACTAAAGTGACTTAGTACACGGCAGGCGTTCCGCCTCTTAGAGTTCTGAGTTGTACACTTAACACTCAAAAGAGTCTTGTCTTTAGGGCCTGGCAGGGAGAAAGAGGAAAGTGATTCCTGACTTGGAAGACAAACATTTCCCCAAAATTCTCACTGTTAGAAAAAGAACTCGAAAGAGATATGAAAAGGAGAATCAGAAAAATAAGAAAAGTTACGTCTCTTGCATTTCTAAGCATGTGAACTTGATTTATACCACTCAGTATGGAACTGGATCAAAGGGCAGATATGTGTTGTTGAGAACTATTCATTAGAGATTATGAAGAGAACAGACCTACTAAGATGAAAAAGTTAAAAGATTCAAGGATTTAGACGGTCAAAGTGATAACATGTAAAAAGAAACTGTAATCTGGGAAAGGGACATCTCTTTCTCTATATGAAAGACTGTTCATATAAGGAGGTATGTTGAAAAGAGCCACAGCTCTTTTTTCAGCAAGCAATAAAAAAGATGAAATGACATTTCGGTAAGCAAGATTATGTGTCTGTGTTCAGAAATGTTTTCAGATTATAAATTAAATGTAGTTCCTCAAAGTCTAGAAAAAGTTGGGAGACTTTGCCGGAGCCCCTTAGTGGGAGAGTCACCACATGACTATTCTGATTAAAAGCATGAGTTTGGCCAAGTATCTCCAAGGAACAGTTTTACGGTTGTTGTTTTTTCATTTCTGTGCCGAAAGATTTAGGAATATGACTACACCTTTGCTACTAAGGGGCAGAAATTCTAATGCTGGTTCTGCCACTCTCCGGGTAAGTGGCTCCAAGCAGGATTCCTCCTTGCTCTCACCTCTGTGCCTCATATGTAAAACATGGACAGCATGTCAGACTCATAAATCTGTTTAGATACCATGGTGATGAGGTAGGTGGAGAGTCTAAGAATAAAGTCTGATGTCACATACATAAGCATGAGGAAAAGAAAAGCTCTATTTCCACTGAAATTTGTTGTACACTTTTAATGGAATCTGATAAACACCAAAGTACACATTATGGATAAAATAAATATTTATGTCAAGTTCATTAATCAATGTCATGTGTCTTACATAAGCTAACAGAAAAAAATAACAATTTAACATGTAGTATGTCTCTTAAAAACCATTTGGCGATTGTCAGTCTGATATTTAGACAGAAGCTCGGATGATATTTATTTACATTTCCTGTATTTGCGGGGCAACATACCCAAACTTGTTTCAACATTCAAACTATAATTAAGCTCTTACATTACTGAAATGGTAATTAACACTTTGGAACTGCCCCAGATGTTTCTGATGCAAGTTCATGTTTGATCTTCTTTTTATCTCTCTGTGACAGTCAGAAAGATTAAGGATATGAGATGAGGTCTTAACATAAAATATAGGAAGTCTTAGAAAACAATCACAACTTTGGAAGCTATGCAAATCTTATCTTTCCTTGTTTTCCTGAGCCTTTGATGATTCATACCTTTAGAGCTAAATTTAAGGCATCACTCCAGGTCACTGAGTTGGAATCTTTGAGGTCAACCTTGCACATTTGTGTTTTTTTAAGTCCCACAGGTGACACTGATGGGCAGTCAAGATTGAGAACAACTGATTTTAAATGACATAATATGATATAAGCGGTGCCACAGATTGGCCCTGGCCTAGTTTCTAGAAATGTAGTGATTATCAGAGCAGACAAAGCCTTTGCTCTCATGAAACTTAAGAGACACTTGAGCAACAACTCATAAGGTTGTGGCTGGGCACTGCGACAGAGCAACTGGAGGAAGGGTTTCCATCTCAAAACTGGACCAGCAGTGGTCTGAGAAGTCAAAAGAAGCCTCTCTAAGATGGGTCATTGTGCTGGCCCCAAGAAGGAGCTGAAATTTAAACTCCAAAAGGAAAGACATTTCTAGGGACGGGCAAGAGCTAGCTCAAAAGCCCTAAGGTTAAAACCTGCTTGGAACATCAAAGAATCAAAACACGCAAGTACTGATTAAAGCAACAAGAGATGACAATGCTGACTTACCCTGAATTACCAGGGGATGTCACATCAGTGCGCTTCTCAAGATCTAAAGTTTACTTAATGCTTTTAAAATACTCATTTTATACAAAATCTTTCTTTCATTAAAGAGACACAAAAAATGCATGATATGCTTCTTACCCTCAAAGAACAGAGTAGAGCTCCTCAGTGTGCACAGCTAAATATAAATTAAGAAAGAATGTAATAAACACTTTATCCAAGTGTTTAAACAGCATACTATTGGCATGAGACAGGAAATGTTTAATTCCCAAAACTAATCCTCAAGGTCTTCTCAGAAATAATGTTGTTTAATACTGGTCTCACGAAATAGGAGAATCTTGACAGGTAGTAATGGCAAGGGAGATCATATAGGAAGAGCATTGGCAAAGTATAAGAACCAAAAAAGTTCAGGTTTAGTACAAGAATGAAGAGTTGCTTGACCATATGAAGTTAGGCTTTTAGGGGAAGGGATAAGCTGCTGCTGCTGCTGCTAAGTCACTTTTGTCTGACTCTATGCGACCCCATAGACGGCAGCCCACCAGGCTTCCCCATCCCTGGGATTCTCCAGGCAAGAACACTGGAGTGAGTTGCCATTTCCTTCTCCAATGCATGAAAGTGAAAAGTGAAAGTGAAGTCACTCAGTCGTGTCCGACTCTTCGAGACCCCATGGACTGCAGCCTACCAGGCTCCTCTGTCCGTGGGATTTTCCAGGCAAGAGTACTGGAGTGGGTTGCCATTGCCTTCTCCGGAAGGGATAAGAAATGTACCAAAAAGAAAGTTTGGTCTGGATCCTAGAGGACCCTGAATTGGAAAAAAGATGGAAAGGAGACTGGAGACAGGAGATGGAAAAAGAAGGACAGGCTTTTGAGCAGAGGGATGGCAGGATAGGAGATGTGCTTAGAGGAGAAAACACGACTTTCCTGATGCTATGATGTACTCAGGGATGACCTCCCGGGCTGCTGAGTTATAAATGGCCCTTTCATCCTTAAACAGAAAACTCGGAAATACTGAGCTTCCAGTCTATTCTTGCTTCTTCCAGATCTTTCCCTGCTGTGAACTGCCCACTTCTAAGCGATTGCAAACTACAGGATGCCAAGAAAACAAAGAAAAAGTCGCACTCAGTATCAATTGTGTAATTGAGTAAATACTCAGGAACTCCAAAGGCGGTCCTAGTCAGCTCTTACCGATTAAATGGCATGGGGCCCTATATTCATTTTTTAATTTTTTTTTTTTAATTTCAGAAAACTTTGCCACAGAATTCTCTGGCTGTCCAAATCACGATGCTCTAAGAGCAGTGATCTATACATTGAACTATCAACATTATCCTCAATAAAAACAAAAATCCTTTGGATTGTGAGCTCCTTGAAGGCCTGGGCATGCCTTCATCCTCATCAACTCCCCAGCTCTGTCTTGCACATCTCAAAGGAGAACTGCTGTGCAATGAACACATAACAGCTTTGCACTTTTACTAAGGCTGAGGTTGGAATTGGGAGGGGAGGAAATATGTACCTAGAGTTCAATACTTTCACATCAATGTATATACCTAGATATATAGATTTACATATAAAATATCTATATTTTTTTCTCATTTACATACATATTTTTCATGAATATGTACTTTGCTTATGTATGTGTACACGCAAAGGCTCACTGGTAAAGAATCGCCTACCAATCCCCTCGGTCCTTCTGCCCCACCCCACTGAGGACAGGTCTTAGCCCTGGTCTCCACCCCCTCTACTGAGAATCACAGTATAACTTCAGAATATCTCCTTTGGAATAAGATGGACCTGAATCTAGTCCTGGCAACACATTTAAGAGCTGAGCAGTCCTGGCTATCTCACTTAGCTTCTCTAAGCGTCGCTTTCCTCTTCTGTAAAATAGAGAAAATAATAGTCACTTCCTCAAAAAACTGTCCGGAAGATTAAATAAGATTAAATTATGTAAACTCTTGGGTATAATGTCTAACACAGAAGGATAATGAATAGATGTCAGCACTGATTATTACAAACAACCAGCTAGGCAGTGCTACGCGACCATCGGTGCCCTTAGGATTAAATGCTTGCCAAGGAGGACAAGGAGACAGTGGACAGGGAAGCCTGGCGTGCTGCAGTCCATGGGGTCGCAAAGAACTGGACACGACTGAGCGACTGAACTGAACTGATTTCCTCGGAATTGAAGATGGGCAGCAGAAAGACTGGCTGTGAGGTACTGCTGCATGAAAAGAAAAGAAAACACACCCACCCCCCCGTCCCCCCCCCCGCCCCCCGCTTTCCCAAGAAGGGCTAGTAACGCATCCCTTGGTGGCCAAGTGATGTCATAGCAGGTGTTTTTTCCATTAAAGGCACAATTTCTTCCTTAGCAGATTATGTATCAAGTTACCAGGAAGTACATTTGGTGATCCTTCTGAGGCACTTCCACACAAGGAAAATGAGGATTCCCCCGTTTTCCTCAAAAGTATTATTGCTATGAATTAACCCCAAAGAACTTCATGATGCTGGTTCTGAAACCCTTGGCATTAAGGGCAGGTGTCAGTGTGGCTGGGTGACAGTCATATGCCAAGAGCTAAATACCTGGTCCTGAATGCCAGCCAGTTTCATCAGGAGAACAGCAATTTCCACTTGGAGTAAAGCCTTCCTTAACCACCCCCCACCCCCAACAATTCTCCTGCAACAGAGGCCCTGAGGGAGTAATGAGGAGAGGACAGTCTTCTGCAACAGCGTGACCAGGAAAGTTTGGAGGCTGTGTAGTTGCTATTTCAGGTTCTTTATTCATAATCCTGTTCAAACCTTTTATGATTCTACATTGTGCTTTAGAATAGCAAGTTCCATGTTATTACACTGTGTGAATATTGGTTCTTTTTTTTAACTTTTTGTTAAAAAACAGTAAAAGTTCATAATGACAAGGTATGTTAGTGTCCAGTGTCCAGTGGGGGCAGGAGGAGAAGGGGATGACAGAGGATGAGATGGCTGGATGGCATCACTGACTCGATGGACGTGCAGAGAAAATCAAGTATCTGAAGGCCGGTGAGGACTGTGATGTCACACAGTTATCCACTTCTTCCTTTGCTCAGAACTCTCTCTCTCCAGATATTAAGGAGACAGATAAGCTCAGAGTATATTTGGCTTTATATTAATACTTGGAATATCTGCACCCTGTTTCTCTATTTTGACAAACTGCATGTGAGAATAGCCAGCCAAAAGGAAAACACCACTGTGCTTGGGCGGTTACAGTGCTGCACCAGTGATATCTGGTAGTGGGTAGGTTCCTCTACGCTGTTTCACTTATAAGAAATAATATGCACCCAGTTTTGAACATATCATTACCTCTTCTCCATTTCCTTTTGAAATTAAAGGAAAACTAATTAAACCCATATTTTGATGGAACTGAAAGAGGACATTGAGTCTCTCCATTTAGAAACGCCTGTGCTCACGAAACACATCAAGCAAGTGGACAATGCGTGAGATCCAAGTGTCAAAGGACAGTCTGTTCTCCTGTAAAATCATCCACTAGGAAATAAGGTTAGGAACACTATTGAGAATAAAGGAATGGAGAAAATGCAATCTGAACAAAATAACCAAGCAGACATCAAGAACAAAACAAAATCCCAAGGTCACCAAGAATTCACTCTTAGAAAAAACAAAGCTATAGTTTGGAAGACAAATGAATTCAGAATCCAGTTAAGATTCCATGGACCATTATACGACATAATACAAACCACTGCCATCAGTAAGTAGAGCGGAGACAACAGTAAGGGATGACTCCATATTGTTTCCTTGGTCTAGCAAAAGGGATTATGTTGGGTACACTGTAAAAACTCCGAAGCATGCCCATGTAATGTTGATGGCATTCTGCTTCATTGATTTCCTATTGTCAGTCTGGGTTTTGCAGTGACTCCCAAATGCCACCTACTTCAGCACTGTTTTCGGAGAGAATGACCTAGGACTTATTCTGAAAATAGGGCACCAAGAACAACAGTCTGTTTCACTTGGTACCGGTCACAAGTTTGGTGTCTTCGTTTTTGACAGCCCTACAAAAACTAAGAAAGGCGTATTAATTCTTGCCAGTTACAAAGTCACAGCCAGTAGGAATAGTTCAAATTATGACCAGTATAGATTATAAAAGCTATTTCTACTCTGGCTCTTGAGGCTGTCTTTATTTAAAGATGTGGGAAATGACCTTAGAGCAGAAAGCTCTATCCACACTTCCTTTCTATCTTAAACTCCAATACTTCAGTGTTGGTAGAGAATTCTAGGAAGGGAGGGCAAATGAATGGAAAGGGATATTTTAGGAAGACCTATGATTTGACTTTCACTGTCTTAGAATACCCTTTTTATTAAGTGTTTCATTAACTGTAAGTATTACTGCTATGATTTTTTTACTTTATATTCTTCTTATGGCTCAATTTATTTCAAACACTCATGTAATAAGGAAACAAAATCAAGTTCCTACAATATTAGATCTACTCCAGAGTAAAAAGGGAAGAACAATGAGGTTGTTGAAAGAAGTCTTATGGAAAAGTACTATGAAGAGAGAGGTTGCCAACCCCAACTCTGCTCTTTCCTGTGATTAACTATCTTTTGACAACACCTGCAAAATCAAAGGCATCAGTGTTAATGACCATGAAAAACATGTTCGATTAAAAAATAAAGTTTATGGCAGGATATAAAGGCTTTCTTTCCTAATGAATACCTAAAAATGTTTGTTATACACATCTTAAATTAGGTATCCTAGGACGCCGTAGGCAGAGTCCATTTTCTGCCGTCTTTTTAAAATTTGTTGCTCTCAAATCCAGTTAGATGTAATACATGTCATTTTCCTTTGCAGTCAAAGTAGGAGTCAGATTTTTAAACACTTCCACTTTCAATGCCTACATCAGCCACCTCTATGATTATGACCCACACAAATCCCGTATTTGAAATGAGGTGCACAACTGATCTCTACTGGTCCTACAAAGAATTAATTTAGCAGTTTGCCCAACTGGGATAATTACTATAAAAATATACTTAATTGTTGTTAAGTATGGTATGGAACTTTTTTCTTTCTATTTAAGCCTATAATTTTGCAGCTTAAGTAGAAAAGAATGCTTAGGGCAGAGGTGAAATTAACTGGGATGCCTTCTATTTATATCAGGATGATCAGCCTTCTTATGACAAATTCAACTGCTGGAGAAAAATTATTACCTAAGGCATCTACCAGAGCATTAAAAATGTATCTGCTCCCACTTTAAGCTAATTCTCTAAAAGTATCACATAATGCTTTCCTTAAGACTGAAAACTATTGGGTTGGCCCAAAAGTTTGCTTAGGTTTTTCCCTATGATGTAATGGGAAAACTTGAGTGAACTTTTGGGCCAATCCAATATCTTAAGGAATCTGCTCCCTGAATGTCTTCCCCATAAGCTGGCCTTACTGGCATGTACTCAACAAAGCGAAGAACATCTAGGTCTGGATTTGATCTCACTGAGTAACTGCCTAACCAGCCCAGTGGAAATCTTCTGACTAGGGAATGCCAGACACCCAGCTTGATAGGTGTTCTCTGATGCTTTTTTTTTTTTTTTTAATGCAGGTCACTACCCCATTTAGTGGATCAGTAAGTCAACTTAACAGTCTGTGACTAGCGTTTTTTTTAATGAAATAAAACAAGGTAGATGAGAATAGAGTAGAAATTACTAGGAATACACAGAGTTAGGGCACGTAATGTTTCATGAAATTTTCCTTCATAGGCATTATTCTATATATATGTGTGTATATATATATATATAGGCACAACCATATACATATACACACCAATATAACAGAATGTAACATAAGATGTATTGGTTATTTTGTATCAAGGTTTGAAAAGTTTGAAAAACACATCTAAGAAGGACGTTTTACTTCATTAATACAAGATCTAAATTTTCACACACTCTCACTGCATAGGTCCCTCTTTCCAACAAGGTAAGGGTAGGAGTAAGCCAGGATAAGTGAGGCCCTTTTAGCTATACTTAGAACACAGCTGTAGGAGGAAGAATCAACACTTACTACAGGAAGAAGATCCACTGAAGGATAAAAATGTGCCTTTCCACTTAGATACCAAGTTGACAGAGGAGAAAGGCACTGTAGTCTCCACTTGAGTCATCAGTTTTCTCAGCTATGGCAACTTGTTCCGAAACCTACCCAGCTGTGATGGCTTTAGCAGAATGTACAATACGCTTGGATAACTATGGGGCATCTTATTCAACAGGCAATGCCATAAATCCTGGCCACCTTCTCAACAGAAACTTTCAAAACAGGATCTCTATTAATTATTCTTAAAGGTGAAATGCTCCCCTTACCCCTCTCTCCAAACCCCAGCTAAAACCCTTCATGTTTTAATGCCATAAAAAACCTTGGTAGATGAGGAGGTATAAAAACAAAAGTGCATCTGACAGTTTCTGGATTTAAGATGACATAAGACTTTGTTTACTTGCTGCCAATGCATGTGTCTATATGTATGTACACATACATAAATGTATAACTATATATTGTATAAATATACATAAATGTATAAATATATAATTACACATATGCACTTTTTGCCACTGCTTGACAAAAATAGCATCATAGTTATGTACTCTTCTGTCTCTTGCTATTCTTACTTAACAATTCATAATGAATATGCATGCTAAATGGTACATCCAAAACTAATTGCTTTAAGGGACTGGTGAATAGTTCATGATAAGCAAATACTTTATGTATTCAAACATTGCCCCTTTGATGGACACTTATTTACTTCACTTTTTTCTGGCTGGGAAGGTACCCACTATAATCAGTGCTGCAATGGATATCTTCGTGCAGGTACCATTACATAGGGTAGTTTTGGTTTCACAAAATTTCAAGAGACGAATTTAAATTTTAATAGATGTTGCTCAACTGTTTTCCAAAAAGACGGGAGCAGTTCACATCTTGTTGATTACTTATTTTGCATATTGTAGTGTGCATACTGTCATGTGTGCATGTTTTTTTTTTAAACATACTTCCCTTAAGACCTTCCAGTGGAGTCATCGGAGAAGGCAATGGCACCCCACTCCAGTACTCTTGCCTGGAAAATCCCATGGACGGAGGAGCCTGGTAGGCTGCAGTCCATGGGGTCGCTGAGTCAGACACGACTGAGCGACTTCACTTTGACTTTTCACTTTCATGGATTGGAGAAGGAAATGGCAACCCACTCCAGTGTTCTTGCCTGGAGAATCCCAGGGATGGCGGAGCCCAGTGGGCTGCCATCTGTGGGGTCACACAGAGTCGGACACGACTGAAGTGACTTAGCAGCAGTGGAGTCATACAAACACCAACAGCATCAACCTGTGCCACTTCAAGGCCCTTCACTAGACACACTTCAACTATCTAAGCTTCTTTCCAATACTTATAATCTACACTTGATCTTAGCCAAAAGGCAGAGAAGCAATCCAACACTTTTGTCCTGTCAATCCTAACTACAAAGCCGTGCTTCAAGCTCACTCTTCCAAGAAGTTCTTCTTTATAGTTGTGACCCGGGCTGGCCACCCTGAACCTTCTAGATGCTTCAGTTTTATATACACATGTTCAATGCTGCTTTTCATTCCCATTTTCTTTTCATTTTTGTTTATTGTATAAGGATTGGTTCTATTGGAATTTCCTCAAAGAATGGGAATTTGTTTCCTTGGCTATACTCAGAGTTTCATGAAGTACTCAAAATAACTTTCATTGCATTCTTAATCACCACCATGTGTGTGTGTGTATGTTACAATGTGGTATATAAACACAGACAGTAATTTGTGAGTACTTGGTGCACAAATTATTTAAAGTCTCAAAGTGAAAGTGAAAGTTGCTCAGTTGTGTCCGACTCTTTGCGACCCCATGGACTATACAGTGCATGGAATTCTCCAGGCCAGAATACAGGAATGGGTAGCTGTTTCCTTCTCCAGGGGATCGTCCCAGCCCAGGGATTGAACCCAGGTCTCCCGCATTGCAGGCAGATTCTTAACCAACTGAGCCACAAAGGAGTCCAAGAATACTGGAGTGGGTGGCCTATCCCTTCTCCAGGGGGTCTTCCCAACCCAGGAATCAAACCAGGGTCTCCTGCATTGCAGGTGGATTCTTTACCAACCGAGCTATCAGGGAAGCCCTCTGTGATGAGTGGGATGCGGGGCTGGGAGGGAGGCACAAAGGCAGGTGATATATGTATAATTATGGCTGAATTGTGTTGTTGTAGGGCTTCCCTGGTGGCTCAGACAGTAAAGAATCTGCCTGCAATGCAGGAGACTGGAGTTCGATCCCTGGGTCGGGAAGATCCCCTGGAGAAGGGAATGGCAACCCACTCTAGTGTTCTTGCCTGGAGAATCCCATGGACAGAGGAGCCTGGAGGGCTATACAGTCCATGGGGGTGAAAAAGAGTTGGACATGACTGAACAACTAACACTTTCACTTTCTTTTATTTCACAGCAGAAACCAACACAACATTGTAAAGCAATTTCCCTCCAATAAAAGAATACATTTTTTAAAAGAAAAAAATTAAAAAGATGCAGTACCCAGCGCCTGGAAAGTCATCATCCATCTAAATGGCAGGTTCCCTCCCTTTCTACCTTCAACCAACTCTCAAAACCGCCCCCTCAGCAACCTCTCCTGACTGTCTATACAGAGGCAGCCACTGCTTTCACCTCACGTTCTAAAAATGCAACTCCTACACCACTTTGCTCACGACTTCAGCTCACGAACCCCGAAAAAGGCAGCTTGTGCCTCTGCGTGGTCAAAAACAACGCTGCGCTGTGCGTTTGTTCAGGTTTACACACGTTCCCTGCACCACCGCGTGCTTCGCACCTCGCCTCCGAGAAGGCACAGATGCTGTTTAAACTGATCTGTACAACATCCAGCCAAATGTCATACATTTACGGGTACTGGCTTAATAAAATGCCCCCGGGCATTGACTCGGCATCTATGCCTTTCTGCCATCTCAGAGACTCTGTCATTACATGCTTAACTGATTTCTAGAAAGTACAGCTGCCAGGGAGCATAGTCCTGCCTCCCTCAAGCCAGACACATCCTAGAGGTAGCTGGGCCCTCAAGAACTAGCCTGAAGGGGTGATGTAGGACAGAGCCACCATGGTAATAGCACTCAAACTCCACTTTCCAAACAAAAGCCAACAGCCCCAGAATCTCCCTACTGCCCGAGAGAATCCTCAGACCCTGTACCATCCAACACCAACTCACTCCAGCTCTCCTTTGAAACCTGAAAAAAGAGAGAAATTGTCCAGAGACCTATGGCTCATACCATGCCAAGGGAAACAGATCAATCCTGAATGCCCACAATTATCTATGCTGACACATTTTAGTACCCCTTCTGGGTCATCACTGTATCAGCAGAATCTAAACAGTGCATTAAAAAGCAGAGACACCACTCTGCCAACAAAGGTCTGTATAGTTAAGGCCGCGGTCTTTCCAGTAGCCATGTATGGATGTGAGAGTCGGACCCTAAAGAAGGAGAGCACTGAAGAACTGATGCTTTTAACACTTCTCAAGTGCTGGAGAAGACTCTTGAGAGTCCCTTGAAGAGCAAGGAGATCAAACCAGTCCATCCTAAAAGAAATTAACACTGAATATTCATTAGAAGGACTGATGGTGAAGCTGAAACTCCAATACTTTGGCCACTTGATGCGAAGAGCTGACTCACTGGGAAAGACCCTGATGCTGGGAAAGACTGAAGGCAGGAGGAGAAGGGGGTGACAGAGGGTGAGATGGTTGGATGGTATCATTGACTCAACGGACATGAGTTTGAGCAAACTCCAGAAGACGGTGAAGGACAGGAAGCCTGCTGAACTGCAGTCCGTGACTGAACAACAATACATTGCCCAGCATACAGAAGATGTTCAGGAAATGCTTATCATTTAATAAATGTTATCATAAAGTAACATATGCCTCTGTCTAGTTCTATCCTCAGTGCTAGTGGAAAACACCCAAATTCTATAGCTATTCTTAGTCTGATATTTAAATTCCATGATTCTGGTTAAATCTTGGTTTGATTTCATCTCTCTCTTTTTTCTCCAGAAAAATAGCACGTACATAATCAGGTAAAATAGCTGGTCACCTTAACAGTATCACTAAACTCCCAGCAGCCTTGGTTCTTTTTGTACTATGGCCGATAATGTTTCTTGAGTCTTAGATCTGTTACGTAGTTCCCTGGGTTATTCCTAAATCCTCATGGAGAGGTATCTTATATTACAACCTCTTCGTCTTCCAGAAGTTTGGTCTTGGCATTGGTACTTATGCTAATCATTTAGATCATATATTAACAGGTTTGCTACCTCATTGCTACAAATTGATTTGAAGTATATAAATTAATAATTCATTAATAATATGACATCGTGTTCACTGCCATCAGATTTTTCACCTTTCTGGATCTTAAAGAGAAAGGCAAACTGTAGACTTGAACCCAACTTCTAAGACTACTCTAAGCCATTATTTCCCCCCTCTTCTGTTTCCAGCTTTGTAATCTCCACAAGAGCAATGCCAGCCTCCTTCACACCCCCTGAAAAGACTGTGAATACTCACAATTAGATGTACTGAATAGCATTCAGCAAGTATAAAGGGTTATGGTAATAGCAAGTCATTTGGCTGCCATTCTGTGGGCTACCAGAGCTGGGAGCTGGTATGATTCTATTTCTTTATTTAAAGGAACATCGAGCAAGTAAATAGAAAACATTTTTGATACCTGAATGTATCATTAGAAAAACTGGGAAACAGTGTTTTATACAGACGTGAAAGAATCCCACTCATGTTTTCAATTATAAGTTGAATTCTACAGAATGGGGTAATTCACACTCTCCTTTATATCCTCTGATAAAGAAAAGCTGAATACACACACATAGATATGCTGAATTTATTTATTTATTTAAAAAGTAGGTATTGAATTTAATTTGCAAATTCCAATTTGTTAGTACTTTCAGGAACCTCAAAGTTAAAGTGAAATTTTGCTCAATTTTAAAAAGTTATAAA
This sequence comes from Cephalophus harveyi, assembly GCA_006410635.1. NCBI lineage: Eukaryota > Metazoa > Chordata > Mammalia > Artiodactyla > Bovidae > Cephalophus > Cephalophus harveyi. The sequence goes on along the minus strand of SJYT01031297.1, from coordinate 195,202 downwards.
CCATGCTTGGCACTAACTGTCCAATTAACCATAGCAGGTGGTAGGTAACCCTGGGAAAAGGTTCAATTTCAAATATCTGTCCTTGAAATCATAACAAATACAAGCCTACTTTTCTTTTCCTTCCTTCCTGTCTTCCACCTTCACTCCATAACAGAGTTGAACTGACTTCAGTTCAGTTCAGTTCAGTTCAGTCGCTCAGTCGTGTCCAACTCTTTGCGACCCCATGAATCGCAGCTTGACTTACAACATCATATATGATGAGATAATAATTACACACAAATAAAATAGGGCTTGTATAGCAACTATGAAAAGACATAGGGAAACTGACGTATCTGATGATTCCCAAAGACTCTGAGTGCACCAATTACTCATGTGATAGAGCGCTGACAGAAGAACAGCAATAACCAGAACTATGAATAAGAGATAATGAAATGGTAGTGTCAAGATGGCATCAGAGTTCTACCTGGTGATGGATCCAGGTGCATTCAGACTCGAGGTAGAAAGTGACTTTCCTTGTCGAAATGGCTTTCAAACTCTCTCGCTTAACCAGATTGCCTCGAAGATGCTACTTCCCAGGGCAACACAGCCTTCTTAAAAACTATTTTTGAAATTTTCTTAGAATGCTCAAACAACATTATCATGTATGAGAGCAGAAAAGACTCACTTTAAATAAGAGCTGCCTTCTCAGTATTTCCGTCCATAAAGAGATTACTGGTATTCAGAGTAAGTACACTGAAGGACTAGAAAAAAAAGTTAGTACTACCAAGTGAAAAGAAAGAAATGAAAAATCATTCTGCTACATTGAAGCTATCCTGTAGAAAAAACTTCTGCCTTAAATATATACCAGACACAATGAAATTATCAGCATGGTAGAAACAAAACAGTATACAACTCACATTACCCTAAAGCCTAAATAAAAAAGGAAAAAAGTGATCTGCCTGTGAAACGTTTTAAGGAATTTATAAAACAAATATTCAACCATGAATACTATGGAAATCAGTATTCCAATAGTGGTTCTTAGTTAACAAAGGGCTTAGAGGCATGTGGCTGCTACTGCTAAGTCACTTCAGTCGTGTCCGACTCTGTGCGACCCCACAGACGGCAACCCACCAGGCTCCCCTGTCCTTGGGATTCTCCAGGCAAGAACACTGGAGTGGGTTGCCATCTCCTTCTCCAATGCATCAAAGTGAAAAGTGAAAGTGAAGTCGCTCAGTTGTGTCCAACCCTCAGCGACCCCATGGACTGCAGCCTTCCAGGCTCTCTGTCCATGAGATTTTCCAGACAAGAGTACTGGAGTGGGGTGCCACTGCCTTCTCCGAGAGGCATGTGGGGATTATTATAATTCTATTCACACTTGTGTACAACAAGGCTGCATATTCTCACCCTGCTTATTTAACTTATATGCAGAATACATCATGTGAAATGCCGGACTGGATGAGTTACAAGCTGGAATCCATACTGCGAGGAGAAATATCAATAACCTCAGATATGCAGATGATAGCACTGTAATGGCAGAAAGCAAAGAGGAAGTCAAGAGCCTCTTGATGAGGGTGAAAGAGGAGAGTGAAAAAGCCAGCTTAAAACTCAATATTAAAAAAAAATAAGATCATGGCATCCAGTTTCATCATTTCATGGCCAACAGGAGGGGAAAAGGTGGAAGCAGTGACAGATTTCCTCTTCTTGGGCTCTAAAATCACTGCAGATGGTGACTTTAGCCATGAAATTAGAAGATGATTGCTTCTTGGAAGGAAAGCAATGACAAATCTAGACAGGGTATTAAAAAGCAAAGATATCACTTTGCCGAAAGAGCTCCATAGAGTCAAGGCTATGGTCTTTCCAGTAGTCATATACAGATGTGAGAGTTGGACCGTAAAAAAGGCAGAGCACCAAAGAATTGAAACTGTTTGAACCGTGGTGCCAGAGAAGACTCTTGAGAGTCCCTAGGACAGCAAGGACATAAAACCAGTCAACCCTAAAAGGAGATCAACCCTGAATACTCATTGGAAGGACTGATGCTAAAGCTGAAGCTCCAGTACTTTGGCCACCTGATGCGAAGAGCCGGCTCACTGGAAAAGATCCTGATGCTGGGAAAGATTGAGGACAAAAGGAGAAGAGAGTGACAGAGGATGAGATGTATCCTCTGGATGGTATCACAGATTCAACGGACATGAACTTAGGCAAACTTCGGGAGATGGTAAGAGACCGGGAGGCCTGGTGTGCTGCCGTCCATGGGGTCACAAAGGGCTGGCCCTGACTTGGAGACTGAACAGCAACATTCACTCTTGAGGGAGTCCAGCCTCTGAGCAGTTGACTTTAACCAGGAGGCTGAGTGGGATGCCCCCGTCCTTTTTCGAGCAACACTAAGTGCTATTGTTATGCTAATTGCTCGTGTCAGACTCTTTGTGACTCCATGGACTGCAGCCCACCAGGCTCCTCTGTCCATGGAATTCTCCAGGCAAGAATATTGGAATAGGTTGCCATTTCCTTCTCCAGGGGATCTTCCCGACCCAGGGATCAAACCTGGTCTCCTGCATTACAGGCAAATTCTTTACCATCTGAGCCAACAGGAGCCCAAAGGGTGGTACAGTCACACTGAGGAGGTTGGTAGGTGGCAGGTGGAGAGGAAGAAGAAAGGCTTCCCTGACCAGGAAGAGAACCCGGGCTGCGGCAGTGAGAGCACTTAATCGTAATCACAGATGGCCAGGGAGCCTACCGGTACTCACTGCTTTAAGCAACATGTTCCGAGGGCTTTCTTGGGTAATCCACTGTGTTCCACAGCACACAATGATAAACAGAGTAATGGAACAAAGCACAGTGTTTTTCTTCTTGAAGTTCTCTGTTGCCAGGAGAGCTAAAGTTGAACAGGAAAGTGACTGGGGAAGTTGTGTCCAAATGGAGGAGAGAACCGTGAAGGATGCCGAGAATGCAGTCAGGTGTGTCTGTTAAGACTGAGTGGTTCAAAGAATATGAAGGATTTCAGAGATACAGCAGAGGTCTTTACAGCTGGGTGGAAAGAATGTTCATATTTTGTAAGAGACAAAGAAATGCAAAATCCAATCAAGTGGGGGCTGCAGATTTCCCTCTAGAAGTCCCAGAATTGTGGACACAGCAGTTCAGGGTATTCACCAGGGTCACCAGTGAGAATGTAGGCAATGTCCCAACCTAAATCTCTTGTCCTTGTGCAACTTCACACGTACTCAGAAAGCCAACTCTATCTCCTGCAAAGTAAGCTCAGTTAATAGAGTAAAGTCTCTGTGCAGAGTATCAACCCCACAAAAATGCAGAATCATCTATGAGCATCACTCCACCTCCCCCCCTTCAACTGTTCACTGTTTTCTTTAACAATGACCAATACATCTAGTATACTATATCTTTAATTAATTTATGTTGTTTACTATTTATATGGGCTTCCCAGGTGGTGCAGCAGTAAAGAATCTGCCTCTAATGCAGGAGACCTGGGTTCAATCCCTGGGTACAGAAGATGCCCTCGAGAAGAGAATGGCAACCCACGCTAGTATTCTTGCCTAGAGAATTCCATGGACAGAGGAGCCTGGCGGGCTGCAGTCCGGGAGGTAGCCCATATTTACCATTTGCCTTTTCCTCTAATGGGCTTCCCCTGTGGCTCACAGTCCAGGAGGTAGCCCATGTTTACTATTTGCCTTTCCCTCGAACGGGCTTCCCTTGTGGCTCAGCTGGTAAAGAATCCACTCTGGATTTGATCCCTGGGTTGGGAAGATCCCCTGGAGAAGGGAAAGGTTACCCACTCCAGTATTCTGGCCTAGAGAATTCCATGGACTGTATAGTGCATGGGCTTACAAAGAGTTGGACACGACTGAGCGACTTTCACTTTCTTCCCTCAAACAGGGGGAAGAAATTTCCTGAGGGCAGAAATTTTCTTTTCGTTTGCTTATGTTTTTCTGGAGTTTAGAACAATGCCTTGACACATAGATATTCCAGGTAATTACCGCATGAAGAAATGAGTAAGACCACAGAACTGGCAAACTTGTGGGAAGGCATCTGAATATTTGGAATTTCATATTGTGGTTGAGAGAGTTTCATCTTTTGAGAGACTATCAGGTTTATAATTACAATTTTAAACATTTAATTAGGTCATTGATTTAAATGTGATTTTAAAGTAGAAATCTTACTAAATTTGTAAGTAACATTAGAACATTTAAGAGAATTTTAGATTTACTATATTTATATATTTAATTTCTAGATTTACAAGATTTAAGTAATTGGGCAGGATAGTCAACTGGGAAAACTGAAGTACTCAAACGTGAAATTGACTATATCAGTTAAATGTATGTATTGGTTAATATCATACTATTCAAAGTTTCTTTAACAGTAATTATTAGCATTTGCTCATTTTATAAATAGGATAAGATTTGCAAGCTGAACTTAAGAATGTAAATATTCTGAATCTGATTGCAATGAATAAAACGTTAACTGTTAAATGAAAAAAAAGAAAACACTTCCAAATAGTTTGAACAGGGCACAAGAACAAATCACAGTGTGATTCAGAAGGGAGAAGGCCACACACACGACAGGATCACAGGGCCATGAGGCAGGAAGAAAACCCACGTGAAAGAAACCAGCCTGAGCCAACGACCCACCCCCACCCCAGATCTTGGAGTGTTTTCATCTGCAAAATGAGGAGACTGTATGAGATCACTAATTCAGTTCAGTTCAGTCGCTCAGTCGTGCCCGACTCTTTGCAACCCCATGAATCGCAGCAGCACGCCAGGCCTCCCTGTCCATCACCAACTCACTAATTAACTTCTCCCAACTCTCAGTGATGATGCTGTTCCTTAAGGACACAACAGATTCAAAATGCCATGGAAGTTGGGAAAAGAGAGGGATTAACTCCACGGAGAAAATCAGAAGTTCATTAGCAGTTGGATGGGATCTGTCAAGTCGATATGAGAGGAATCAGGATTCCAGGTGGACAAAACATGGGAATCTAGAAAGTGGGCTTGGGAAATGGAGACACAGAAAAATGTCCAATGGTGAGCATGCCATCTAGCACAGTCAAGAGAGCTCTTCACTGGTGTGTGGATAAATACAGTTCACAACTCAAAAAGCTAATGTGTTAGCAGCAGCATTTATTGTATCTGCTAGGAAGTCAGAGATATTTTAACAGCACAATAGTAGTATTTACATAGGGCCTCAACAAACATTTGATTATCAAAATGATTACATCTATTTGAATTAAGATTCAGTTCAGTTCAGTCGCTCAGTCGTGTCCGACTCTTTGCGACCCCATGAATCGCAGCACGCCAGGCCTCCCTGTCCATTACCATCTCCCGGAGTTCACTCAGACTCACGTCCATCGAGTCCGTGATGCCATCCAGCCATCTCATTCTCGGTCGTCCCCTTCTCCTCCTGCCCCCAATCCCTCCCAGCATCAGAGTCTTTTCCAATGAGTCAACCCTTCGCATGAGGTGGCCAAAGTACTGGAGTTTCAGCTTCAGCATCATTCCTTCCAAAGAAATCCCAGGGCTGATTTTACCAAAATCTAATCTTACATTACACAGTAATTCCTTGGGAGTTTATTTTAAATTTACTTCATAGTGTACAACTTCATTAGTACAAAGGCTAATCCTGAGTCAAATATTCATTTTACAGAATACATCTTGAGTTTTATGAAACTGAAAGAATACCCACATAGTCTGATATTTCTATAAGAGATGCCCTCAGAAATCACAATTTGCCCTAAATTCTCAACAAAGCTAAAAATACTCTCCAATGAAAGGTCAGTGAAACTGGGAGAGAAATGGATGCATATGCATCAATATTTCAAAGCTTCACAGGCCATCAGCAAAGACCTGGGGGAGGTGGCTCACTCAGGGAAGGAAATAAGTGCTTTTCAAGTTTAATTCAGTAACTTCTTACAACAAGCAGAAGAGTGGATGTAAGAATAAGGACATATCTTCTTGTAAATCTCTACAAAAGAGCAAGCAGATCAGGCCACCTGCACATTACCCCTGATGCAGGGTTTCCCACTGCACTGAAAATCAGCTGCTCGGGTAAAGCATCCTCAAGAGAGTGGATTACAGTCTCTTTCTGGTCCCTCCTTTGCCTTGTTGGACTCTGCACCAGGACAGCCAGGAAAACCTGGGAACCCAGGGCACACGGTTCATCTGCACAGCTCATCCTGAAGTCTATTACACATTTGTTCAATAGTGGCTTAATGGAGACTGGGAGAAATCTAGTACCTATTTCTTTGCTTGTCAAATATATATCAGGTGTCCAGTGACCTCTTTTCTTTTGAGCTGTCTTACCAACAAAACTCCATTTTAAAAAAGAAATTCTTCATTGAATCAAGATATCACAGGGAAAACTAGGAGGTGATTGATCTCATTTCCCGGGAAAGCACCGTTAGAAGCATCTCTTGTCCTAAGTTTCTCTCATCAGCCTCCAGGCATCTCTTCCTGTCTCCCGCTGTATTTCCTTTTCTCTCTCCAAGGCTCACTCTTTGTGGGTCCTTCCTTCCCTACTTCCTGTATTTCCCCCTCACCCTCTCCAGAGTCTTCTCACTCTCCTTTTCTTAAGAGGAGCAACTTAGTGCTTCCCCAGCTTCTATTTTTATATCGACATCCCTCAACTCCTAAGCTTAATATCATCTTCGGTACTTCAGCGTTGCAGATAATCATGACAAAGAAAGAATACTTACCATCACTCTTACTGTATGCGTGTGTGCTGAGTTTCTTCCATCACGTCCGACTCTGTGCAACCCTAGGGACTGTAGCCCGCCAGGCTCCTCTGTCCATGGGATTCTCTAGGCAAGAATGCTAAGAGTGGGTTGCATGCCCTCCTCCAGGGGATCCTTCTGACTCAGGGATTGAACCCGTGTCTCCTACATCTCCTGCATTACAGGCAGATGCTTTACTGCTGAGCCACTGGGGAAGCCCAGCGCCCTTACTAGCACTGCTTTAATTTAGAAAGATTTGATGAGAAGTTACAATAAAAATTTTTTAAAAAACTAGCCATTTCTTATAAAAATTGAGATGTTCATCCCCTATTACACCCTGCTGGGGTTAGATAAGATGTTATCCACTCAGTACTATTCACTCCTTCATTTTTGTTTCCTCCACAAGTATTTACAGAGTGTTTTCCATGGACCAGTCATTGTTCCAGACACTGGGGATATAAAAATAAAGAAGACAAAGTTCCCTGCCCTCAAGGAGTTTAAATAATAGTTGAGAGAAAATGGAGGCAAACAGTTGTGCATAATATAAAATGCCATAGTGCTATGAAGAAAAAGAAGGCAGAATAAAGGAAATAGATTGGGATGGGTATATATATACATATATATATATATATACATAAAATATATATGCATATAAGACTCCTTGGAGGAGGCAAGGCAACCCACTCCAGTATTCCTGCCTGGAGAATCCCATGGACAGAGGAGCCTGACAGGCTATGGTCCATAGGGTCGCAAAGAGTCGGACAGGACTGAAGTGACTTCACACAGCACAGCACATATATATATATATATATATATATACGTGTAGTTTTCATTTGTGCCTTATTTTTTGAAACCTCTGAAATAGCAAGAGCAGAAACCTACATTTGTCATTAGCTTTTCAGAATACTCGGAAATCTCAAGTGTGCTGCTAAGCAACAGACACCAGGATCTTCAAAGGCCTGCCACCCGAACACACACCTTGCTCCATGGGCTCCGCACCGCTTAAGCAAGGCTGCACTGTAATAATCAACATCCAGACCACAAAAGACCAGAAATAAGATCTGCCATCTGAAAAGGTAAGCACTGCCAGCACTCCCCCGCCTCCGATGATCTATGAAATTATCATGAGAGAAGCAGTGGAAATGGAAGCAAAGAATTTAACTCATTCATCCTCAGAGTGGCTTCCCAAGCAGCGCCAGTGGTAAAGAATCCACCTGCCAATGCAGGAGACACAAGAGACACTGGTTTAATCCCCGGGTCGGGAAGATCCCCTGGAGAAGGAAATGGCAACCCACTCCAGTACTCTTGTCTGGGAAATGGACAGAGGAGCCTGGCGGGTCCCTGGGGTCACAAAGAGTCAGACACGGCTGAGCAACTGAGCACTCACATCCTCTAAATGTGTCCAAATGATGAACACGGTCTTGTATGTCTGCCTATCTCTAAGTTTTGATCCAAGAAGGACCAAAGGAGCAATCATTTAAAATACCCTCTTGTTAGCAAAATTGCAGTGTGCTTTACTAGGTAAAATTTACACTCCAGAAAAGAACTCTGCATGCAGGCCAGATGTCCAAATTCCAGCAACTTATATATTTATTTCTATCTTCAACCTACTCATCTTTCCTTAGCTCCAGAGAGCTATTTTTAATCACATGGTAGGTGGTGTACAAAATCCAAAGAATTTTCTGATAAAAGAATGCATTAAAGATAGTAGCTTGACACCTAACTGCTATGACAAAAATAGGGTGGTAAGCTCATAAGAAAGGACTTGGGTTTAATAAATAAATCTCACATTTCCTTTCCCTTACTGGAATAGTACCCAAGCACTGTCCTAAGTGCCCCATGGGTATTGTCTCAGTCATCACCAAACCCACCACTCTCACCATTTTTCAGAAGAGAAAACTGATACTTAAGTTAAAAGTCACACATCCAAAAAGTAACTGAACTCAATTCAGTTCATGAATTCAATTCTATGAGACAACATCTGTGTTCCCACCACTAGGCTGGAGTCCCTTTATATGCCAGACCTCTTTCTTTTTTTTTCTTCTATTTCTTCCTCCTGACTTCTCCCCACATGACACACTCATATCCTCAGCCTAGAGAAACAGCTTATGTGGGTGTACAGTCATTCTCTAAATGAAAAGGACCAGCATCCAGACTTAAATTTTAGGAATTACGTTAGTAAAAGAAAATATGTAATTTGGCTGCAAACTTCGGAGAAGGCAATGGCAACCTACTCTAGTACTCTTGCCTGGAAAATCCCATGGATGGAGGAGCCTGGTAGGCTGCAGTCCATGGGGTCGCTAGGAGTCGGACACAACTGAGCAACTTCACTTTCACGCATTGGAGAAGGAAATGACAACCCACTTCAGTATTCTTGCCTGGAGAATCTCAGGGACGGGGGAGCCTGGTGGGCTGCCATCTATGGGGTCACACAGAGTCGGACACGACTGAAGCGACTTATCAGCAGCAGCTTTCCACATAGAAATGGAAACAAGCATAGTTGCATTATTGCTGCTTTATAGTTTTGTATGTATATATAGGAACAGCAGCTTTATACACACACACACGCATGCTAAGTCGCTTCAATCATGCCCAACTCTTTACAATCCTGTGGACTGCAGCCTGCCAGGCTCCTCTACCCATGTGATTCTCCAGGCAAAAATACTGGAGTGGGTTGCCATGCCCTCCTCCAGAGGTTTTTGTGAACCAGGGACCAACCTGAGTTTCTTATGTCTCCTGCATTGACAGGCGGGTTCTTTACCACTAGCGCCACCTGGGACATCTGGTACATACATGTATACATACTTTTATTTTTAAAAAGCAACATGTGATAAAGAATTTGAATGCGCCTTTCAAGAACAAGCTAGTCAGGAGCTCAAAGAACATTTGACCCAACCTCTCGAGCAAACAGATCTGAAATCCAGGCGGAGGGATCTCACAGGGGTATGCAAACCAGAAATCATTCCTCACTGGGGTCACCCTGGGGTCTGTCCACCATGAGCACAAGTAGCGGCTCCCATACACGTGCATGCAGAAACCCAGCCCGGTGAGTTTCTATCGGAAGTTTCAAACAGAGTGTGCATCAGAATCATTGTAAGGGCACTGGAGACAGAGATGGCTCGTCTCCAGTCTCTGTTTCAGTAGGTCTAGAAATGGGGCTTGCGTGCATGCATGCTAAGCAGCTTCAGTTGTGTCCAACTCTGTGTGACCCCATGGACTGTAGCCCGCCAGCCTCCTCTGTCCATGGGATTCTCCAGGCAAGAATACTGGAGTGGGTTGCTATGCCCTCCTCCAGGGGACCTTCCCAACCCAGGGGCTGAACTCTCATCTCATGTCTCCTACACTGGCAGGCGGGTTCTTTACCACTAGCACCACCTGGGAAGCCCAGAGTGGGGCTTTAAGGATATGCATTTCTAACAAGTTCCCAGGTGAAGCTAATGAGGCTGGTCAAGGGATCACGCTTTCACAAGCAGTACACTGCCCGAACACCATTGCCACCGCTAAGAGCAGTCAGCTCTGTCACAGCTCAGGATGGAGACTTCACGCTGGCAGCATGGTCCGCCCGCGAAGGGACACGCAAGCCTGGCAGCCCACCGAGGGCTGTTTACGCAGAGCGTTCTGGAGTCCTGGGGACCCCGAGGACAGCCTAGGAGAAGAGACACAGGTTCTAGGTGGGCCTACAGAATGCTCACTCTGGACAAAGTGCAGCTAGAGGAAGCCTAAAACAGGGCCGTCTGAAGTTAATGGCTCAGGACGGGTGTCAAGAATTGTGAAGGGTTGGATTTCGCCCCACTTGGTGAACAAACAAATTAGCCTGCCAGCTTCGGCAATGCTGGCAGAAAACACTCGACTCCTGGGTCACAGAACAGAGAGAATTTATTACTCACAGTGATAGCAGTAGCCATGGTAACATCATTGCACCGGTTCCCTGAGCCCTAATTCTGGCAGGGTGATGCGCTGAGGGCCAGGTGTTGTCTGATTACACAGTGGGATGAGTTTCCGAGAGCAACACCGAGATTAGGATGCTCCGATTTTATACAGATCCGCAGACATCGGGTCTCGCTGGAGTCCTGATCTTTATTATCTGGGACGGTAAACCTATCTACCCCTAAGGGAGGCGATCTCTGTCTTCCAAGGCTGCCTGCTATGCAAAACCTCCCTGAAAAGACAGTCCAGGGAGAATCAGCTGTGAATGCCTTTGCTCCCAAGACCAGCCGTGTGGAAACTCGAGAGACCGACGGAGAACTGTCTCCTCACAGGGCCCGGCTGCCAGGACGAAGGGTGACCCCGACTGGAAACAGGGATGAGCACATGAGCCGGGGAGGCAGCCGAGGGAGAGTTTCTGAGGCCGGAGACTCAGTGAGTGGAAAGGCTGCGAGGAGGCAGCCGGGGGAAATCAGAGGGCGCCCGTTAGGAGATGAGGTCAGGGAGGAAACGAGGAAGCAGGGGGACCGATCATGGGGCAGCCTCGTGGCCACAGCAAGGACCCCGCCCTTTATCCTGAGCGAAAGGAGAGCTGACTGCCGAGTCCTGAAGGGACAGTGGCATGGTGCCACATGTTTTGAGAGGGTCACTCTCGGCACCATGTGGAGGAACAACCTGAAGACAGGCCAGGGCCAAAGCAGGGAGACCAGCTAGGAAACTCCAGCAGAGAGTCAGTGAGAGATGACGGTGGCCCAGACCAGCGTCTGGGAGGTGCAGAGAGGGTGCAAGTCATTTGACTCTAGGCATATTTTGAAAGAGGGATTCTCTGGTAGCTCAGAGAGTAAAGGATCTGCCTGCAATGCAGGAGACCTGGGTTCGATCCCTAGGTTGGGGTAGACCCCCCTCCCACCCCAGAAGAGGAAATGGCAACCCACTCCAGTATTTTTGCCTGGGAAATCCCATGGACAGAGAAGCCTGGCGGGCTACAGTGCATGGGGTCGCAAAGAGTTGGCAACCGCTGAGCAATTAACACACACATTTTCATATTTTTGAAAGTAGAGCTAGCATGACAGACTGGAAATGGGCTATGATGGGATGGGGGGCCCCAAAACAAAAGCTTTCCAACGATAGGTTTGGGGCTACTGTGGTTGAAATGGTGTTGTTAGCTGAGATGCGGATAACTTTAGGAGATACTGGGATTCTAGGGTTATTTCCAAGAAAGAAAATCAGAAATTCAATGTCAGACACAGTAAGTTCAAGATGTTTATTAGGCATTCAGGTAGAGACAGCAAGTGAACAGGCTGAAGGTGAGGGGCCAGGTCCAGGCTGGGAAAACAGATGTGGGAGTTGTTAGTTTTCAGATGGAATTTAAAAGTATGAAAAGCTCACCAATATATATATATATATATATATATACGTGTAGTTTTCATTTGTGCCTTATTTTTTGAAACCTCTGAAATAGCAAGAGCAGAAACCTACATTTGTCATTAGCTTTTCAGAATACTCAGAAATCTCAAGTGTGCTGCTAAGCAACAGACACCAGGATCTTCAAAGGCCTGCCACCCGAACACACACCTTGCTCCATGGGCTCCGCACCGCTTAAGCAAGGCTGCACTGTAATAATCAACATCCAGACCACAAAAGACCAGAAATAAGATCTGCCATCTGAAAAGGTAAGCACTGCCAGCACTCCCCCGCCTCCGATGATCTATGAAATTATCATGAGAGAAGCAGTGGAAATGGAAGCAAAGAATTTAACTCATTCATCCTCAGAGTGGCTTCCCAAGCAGCGCCAGTGGTAAAGAATCCTCCTGCCAATGCAGGAGACACAAGAGACACTGGTTTAATCCCCGGGTCGGGAAGATCCCCTGGAGAAGGAAATGGCAACCCACTCCAGTACTCTTGTCTGGGAAATGGACAGAGGAGCCTGGCGGGTCCCTGGGGTCACAAAGAGTCAGACACGGCTGAGCAACTGAGCACTCACATCCTCTAAATGTGTCCAAATGATGAACACGGTCTTGTATGTCTGCCTATCTCTAAGTTTTGATCCAAGAAGGACCAAAGGAGCAATCATTTAAAATACCCTCTTGTTAGCAAAATTGCAGTGTGCTTTACTAGGTAAAATTTACACTCCAGAAAAGAACTCTGCATGCAGGCCAGATGTCCAAATTCCAGCAACTTATATATTTATTTCTATCTTCAACCTACTCATCTTTCCTTAGCTCCAGAGAGCTATTTTTAATCACATGGTAGGTGGTGTACAAAATCCAAAGAATTTTCTGATAAAAGAATGCATTAAAGATAGTAGCTTGACACCTAACTGCTATGACAAAAATAGGGTGGTAAGCTCATAAGAAAGGACTTGGGTTTAATAAATAAATCTCACATTTCCTTTCCCTTACTGGAATAGTACCCAAGCACTGTCCTAAGTGCCCCATGGGTATTGTCTCAGTCATCACCAAACCCACCACTCTCACCATTTTTCAGAAGAGAAAACTGATACTTAAGTTAAAAGTCACACATCCAAAAAGTAACTGAACTCAATTCAGTTCATGAATTCAATTCTATGAGACAACATCTGTGTTCCCACCACTAGGCTGGAGTCCCTTTATATGCCAGACCTCTTTCTTTTTTTTTCTTCTATTTCTTCCTCCTGACTTCTCCCCACATGACACACTCATATCCTCAGCCTAGAGAAACAGCTTATGTGGGTGTACAGTCATTCTCTAAATGAAAAGGACCAGCATCCAGACTTAAATTTTAGGAATTACGTTAGTAAAAGAAAATATGTAATTTGGCTGCAAACTTCGGAGAAGGCAATGGCAACCCACTCCAGTACTCTTGCCTGGAAAATCCCATGGATGGAGGAGCCTGGTAGGCTGCAGTCCATGGGGTCGCTAGGAGTCGGACACAACTGAGCAACTTCACTTTCACGCATTGGAGAAGGAAATGACAACCCACTTCAGTATTCTTGCCTGGAGAATCTCAGGGACGGGGGAGCCTGGTGGGCTGCCATCTATGGGGTCACACAGAGTCGGACACGACTGAAGCGACTTAGCAGCAGCAGCTTTCCACATAGAAATGGAAACAAGCATAGTTGCATTATTGCTGCTTTATAGTTTTGTATGTATATATAGGAACAGCAGCTTTATACACACACACACGCATGCTAAGTCGCTTCAATCATGCCCAACTCTTTACAATCCTGTGGACTGCAGCCTGCCAGGCTCCTCTACCCATGTGATTCTCCAGGCAAAAATACTGGAGTGGGTTGCCATGCCCTCCTCCAGAGGTTTTTGTGAACCAGGGACCAACCTGAGTTTCTTATGTCTCCTGCATTGACAGGCGGGTTCTTTACCACTAGCGCCACCTGGGACATCTGGTACATACATGTATACATACTTTTATTTTTAAAAAGCAACATGTGATAAAGAATTTGAATGCGCCTTTCAAGAACAAGCTAGTCAGGAGCTCAAAGAACATTTGACCCAACCTCTCGAGCAAACAGATCTGAAATCCAGGCGGAGGGATCTCACAGGGGTATGCAAACCAGAAATCATTCCTCACTGGGGTCACCCTGGGGTCTGTCCACCATGAGCACAAGTAGCGGCTCCCATACACGTGCATGCAGAAACCCAGCCCGGTGAGTTTCTATCGGAAGTTTCAAACAGAGTGTGCATCAGAATCATTGTAAGGGCACTGGAGACAGAGATGGCTCGTCTCCAGTCTCTGTTCCAGTAGGTCTAGAAATGGGGCTTGCGTGCATGCATGCTAAGCAGCTTCAGTTGTGTCCAACTCTGTGTGACCCCATGGACTGTAGCCCGCCAGCCTCCTCTGTCCATGGGATTCTCCAGGCAAGAATACTGGAGTGGGTTGCTATGCCCTCCTCCAGGGGACCTTCCCAACCCAGGGGCTGAACTCTCATCTCATGTCTCCTACACTGGCAGGCGGGTTCTTTACCACTAGCACCACCTGGGAAGCCCAGAGTGGGGCTTTAAGGATATGCATTTCTAACAAGTTCCCAGGTGAAGCTAATGAGGCTGGTCAAGGGATCACGCTTTCACAAGCAGTACACTGCCCGAACACCATTGCCACCGCTAAGAGCAGTCAGCTCTGTCACAGCTCAGGATGGAGACTTCACGCTGGCAGCATGGTCCGCCCGCGAAGGGACACGCAAGCCTGGCAGCCCACCGAGGGCTGTTTACGCAGAGCGTTCTGGAGTCCTGGGGACCCCGAGGACAGCCTAGGAGAAGAGACACAGGTTCTAGGTGGGCCTACAGAATGCTCACTCTGGACAAAGTGCAGCTAGAGGAAGCCTAAAACAGGGCCGTCTGAAGTTAATGGCTCAGGACGGGTGTCAAGAATTGTGAAGGGTTGGATTTCGCCCCACTTGGTGAACAAACAAATTAGCCTGCCAGCTTCGGCAATGCTGGCAGAAAACACTCGACTCCTGGGTCACAGAACAGAGAGAATTTATTACTCACAGTGATAGCAGTAGCCATGGTAACATCATTGCACCGGTTCCCTGAGCCCTAATTCTGGCAGGGTGATGCGCTGAGGGCCAGGTGTTGTCTGATTACACAGTGGGATGAGTTTCCGAGAGCAACACCGAGATTAGGATGCTCCGATTTTATACAGATCCGCAGACATCGGGTCTCGCTGGAGTCCTGATCTTTATTATCTGGGACGGTAAACCTATCTACCCCTAAGGGAGGCGATCTCTGTCTTCCAAGGCTGCCTGCTATGCAAAACCTCCCTGAAAAGACAGTCCAGGGAGAATCAGCTGTGAATGCCTTTGCTCCCAAGACCAGCCGTGTGGAAACTCGAGAGACCGACGGAGAACTGTCTCCTCACAGGGCCCGGCTGCCAGGACGAAGGGTGACCCCGACTGGAAACAGGGATGAGCACATGAGCCGGGGAGGCAGCCGAGGGAGAGTTTCTGAGGCCGGAGACTCAGTGAGTGGAAAGGCTGCGAGGAGGCAGCCGGGGGAAATCAGAGGGCGCCCGTTAGGAGATGAGGTCAGGGAGGAAACGAGGAAGCAGGGGGACCGATCATGGGGCAGCCTCGTGGCCACAGCAAGGACCCCGCCCTTTATCCTGAGCGAAAGGAGAGCTGACTGCCGAGTCCTGAAGGGACAGTGGCATGGTGCCACATGTTTTGAGAGGGTCACTCTCGGCACCATGTGGAGGAACAACCTGAAGACAGGCCAGGGCCAAAGCAGGGAGACCAGCTAGGAAACTCCAGCAGAGAGTCAGTGAGAGATGACGGTGGCCCAGACCAGCGTCTGGGAGGTGCAGAGAGGGTGCAGGTCATTTGACTCTAGGCATATTTTGAAAGAGGGATTCTCTGGTAGCTCAGAGAGTAAAGGATCTGCCTGCAATGCAGGAGACCTGGGTTCGATCCCTAGGTTGGGGTAGACCCCCCTCCCACCCCAGAAGAGGAAATGGCAACCCACTCCAGTATTTTTGCCTGGGAAATCCCATGGACAGAGAAGCCTGGCGGGCTACAGTGCATGGGGTCGCAAAGAGTTGGCAACCGCTGAGCAATTAACACACACATTTTCATATTTTTGAAAGTAGAGCTAGCATGACAGACTGGAAATGGGCTATGATGGGATGGGGGGCCCCAAAACAAAAGCTTTCCAACGATAGGTTTGGGGCTACTGTGGTTGAAATGGTGTTGTTAGCTGAGATGCGGATAACTTTAGGAGATACTGGGATTCTAGGGTTATTTCCAAGAAAGAAAATCAGAAATTCAATGTCAGACACAGTAAGTTCAAGATGTTTATTAGGCATTCAGGTAGAGACAGCAAGTGAACAGGCTGAAGGTGAGGGGCCAGGTCCAGGCTGGGAAAACAGATGTGGGAGTTGTTAGTTTTCAGATGGAATTTAAAAGTATGAAAAGCTCACCAAGAGAATGAGTGCATATAGAAAGAAAGGAGACTGAGGCAGAGCTTGTGAAGGAGTGGGGGAAAAGCACTTAGCATCCTGGAAACCAAGAGAACAAAGCGCTCCAGGGAGGAGGGACTGAGCAACTGTGCCAAGTGAGGCTGGTAGGTCATCAAGACAGTGTGGCACTGGCACAAAAACAGAAACATAGACCAAAGGAACAAGACAGAAAGCCCAGAGATACACCCATGCACCTATGGGCACCTCATCTTTGACAAAAGAGGCAAGAATATACTGTGAAGAAAAGATCGTCTCCTTAATCAGTAGTGCTGGGAAAACAGGACAGCTAGGTGTAAAAGAATGAAATTAGAACACTTCCTAACACCATACACAAAGATAAACTCAAAGTGGATTAAAGATCTAAATGTAAGACCAGAAACTACAAAACTCTTACAGGGAAAACATAGACAAAATACTCTTTTACATAAATCACAGCAAGATCCTCTATGACCCATCTCCTACAGTAATGGAAATAAATGAAAAAAATAAACAAATGAGACCTAATTAAACTTAAAAGCTTTTGCCTAGCAAAGGAAACCATAAACAAGGTGAAAAGACAACCCTCAGAATGGGAGAAAGTAACTGCAAATGAAGCAACTGACAAAGGATTAATCTCCAAAATAAAGCAGTTCATGCAGCTCAATATCAGAAAAACAAACAAGAAAATCAAACAAGGGAAGACCTAAAGAGACATTTCTCCAAAGAAGACATACAGATGGCTAATAAACACCTGAAAAAAATACTCAACATTGCTTATTATAAGAGAAATGAAAATCAAAACTGCAATGAGATATATATCACCTCACAATAGTCAGAATAGGCATGATTAAAAAACAAAATCTACAAACTATAAATGCTGGAGAGGATGTGGAGAAAAGGGAGCCCTCCTGCACTGTTGGTGGGAATGTAAATTGATATACCCATTATGGAGAACAGTATGGAGATTTCTTTAAAAAATACATTAGGGGGTTCAGGATTGGGAACACGTGTACACCCATGGCAGATTCATGTTGATGTATGGCAAAACCAATACTATATTGTAAATTATAATAATAATAATAATAAATTAGGGAAATATTTAAAAGAAATCTATAAAACTGTAGAGAAGTATGCCAGACTTCATATTAATTCTTTTGAGTTTAAAATCATGCAGGTGAAAGCAAGTTGGAGCAGTACAGCAAATTTGAGTTCTGAATTAAACCCCAAAGTAGTCTGAAATATGTTGCCTGGTATTTGATATTAAAAGGTAATAATGCCAAATATATATATATATATATATTAGGAATAAAACTACCATATTACCCAGAAATCCCACTACTGGGCAAAAAACCTGGGAAAACCACAATTCTAAAAGACACCCCAATGTTCATTGCAGCATTATTTACAATAAGCAGGACATAGAACCTAGATGTCCATTGACAGACGAATGGATAAAAAGTTATGGAACATATATACAATAGAATATTACTCAGCCATAAAAAGGAACAAATCTGAGTCAGTTCCAGTGAGGTAGATGAATCTAGAGCCTGTGATACAAAGTGAAGTAAGTCAGAAAAACAAATATCATATATTAATGCATATATATGGAATCTAGGAAAATGATCCTGAAGATTTGCTTTTCAAATATATTAGATTTTCTGTTTGTAAATACAAGGGCCTTTCTCTCTCAGATGCCAAAATCATTTCTGGAAAGGAGAGGCCAAGGTCTCCGCTCAGCCCTTTTCCTGCATGCAAGAGAATCCGTAAGGCATATACATTGAGCACTACCATGGAATAACCAGCTGCCTTCTGGCTGGTGGATCAGTTCTGTTCAGTTAAGTTCAGTCACTCAGTCGTGTCCAACTCTTTGTGACCCCATGAATCGCAGCACGCCAGGCCTCCCTGTTCATCACCAACTCCCAGAGTTCACTCAGACTCACGTCCATCAAGTCAGTGATGCCAACCAGCCATCTCATCCTCTGTCATCCCTTTCTCCTCCTGCCCCTAATCCCTCCCAGCATCAGGGTCTTTTCCAATGTGTCAACTCTTCGCATGAGGTAGCCAAAGTACTGGAGTTTCAGCCTCAGCATCAGTCCTTCCAATGAACACCCAGGACTGGTCTCCTTTAGGATGGACTGGTTGGATCTCCTTGCAGTCCAAGGGACTCACAAGAGTCTTCTCCAACACCACAGTTCAAAAGCATCAATTCTTCAGCACTCTCCCCTCTCAAAATAGCAAGATCATATTTCAAAAAAGTTCTGCATGTGTGTTCTTACCTCTATACATTCTCTCAGTGGCCACAGGGACAAATGCAAGTCCTAATCCTCAGAATAAGCTTCCTTCTTCCAGGTACAGAGTCACTGAGGGTGGGCTCTGGGAACCTGACGGAACATCTCATATAAACAATTGGAACCAGGTCCAGCACACAGTAAGTCCACAATAAACAGACATTTTCCTTGCTAGTAATGTCCTTCATGGAATGTGTAAATTAGGAGAAATGGGTGAGTGCTTATAAGAACCTTTCCATCATTTGAAATAAACTTTGCAGAAAGCAAGAAGATGGATCCTGGGGTATCAAAAGAGGAATAATGAGGATCAAAGACTTCAATTTCCTCCTGACTTGTCTCGACTCTTAAGTAAGGGAACCATCTTTCCTTGATGTCTTCATGTAGAAATGAATCCTACATGAATTCTGAAATCCCAAATGTTGGCAATATTTATAGACTACTTACTGTTCTCATTATCGCTACTCTCAGCTTGTTCACATACAGGGGTCGGAAATCAGGGGAAAACAAACAAATAAATATCCAACAGCCAGAGACTCTGAAATAGAGAAATCTGAAGAGACCCCTCTCATTGTCCCCGTAGTTATCATTTTCTTCTGAATGAATCAGTTCTGTTTCCAGGATCCTTGACAAGCTGCTCTTGCTATTGATTGACGAAAGAAGTGTCTAATTATAAGAAAATTGCATTTTGCAGTTTCCAAGGGCTTGGTGGATTCTGCGTTTTAGATATACGTCAGAGAAAATGTAATTTGTGTAAGCTGCAAATAACTAGATATAAGTCTGGAGATGAGATGTAACATATAGACACATTTTTCGGTATGTGATACATCATTTGGCTATAGCACAGATAGCCAAGCATCAGATTTTTGTCTTCTGAGGAAGAAGTAATAGGTTGGCAATAAAGGGGTATTCTTGGAGATTTGTGGTTTTATTCTGGGAGTTTCACATGCTCTGCATCAAAATGCAACATTTATAAACGACTCACACTGTGAGAAACTATTTAAAATTCATCTTTCCTTGAGGACCCAAAGCTTTCTTTTAGCCAAATCAAATTCATTAAAATGTTCTACTGCCTTTCCTGGTGCATTAATAATGATTCTTAATTTAATGCATAGATTTTAAATAAATTACACTTCATTTCATAAACATTCAATGACAAGTAGAATGACAGGCTTGAAGATTCATAGTTTAGGGTCATCCTTCATGTGTTCTTAACTGCATCCTGACTCAGTTTAGGAGGTGGCTTCAAAGTGTTGCTGGGGACATTCCAGAACTGCAGTAATGACGAACATTCACATACGTGGAGAGCAAGCCAGGCTGGTAACTGGGGCTGCCACCCTCTTTTCTCCAATTGCCAGATTTTAAGTATAGATGATTTATACATTTTAAAGGATAGTTGCTAAAGTACTTATTTATTATTTACTTAGTTCTCTAGGCTTCGCTGGTGGCTCAGAGGATAAAGAATCTGCTTATAATGCAGTAGACATGAGTTCAATCCCTCACTGGGGAAGATCCCCTGGAGAAGGAAATGGCAACCCACTCCAGTATTCTTGCCTGGGAAATCTCATGCCCAGAGGAGCATGGCAGGCTATGCTCTATGGTGTCACAAAGAGCCAGACATGACTAAGCCACTCAGCACACACATTGGCTGGTAAATTAGAGGAAGTAAGCGAGTCTGCTCAGTCTCAGTTCCATAGTATAAAAATGCAGATTTAGTTCAGAGGTTGTATTGTGAAGAATACATGAGACAACATATTAACACCAAGTACCAAATCTTATGATTGACGAGACAAATGGACTCATATATTTCTAAGTTTTTTGAAGNTCCATAGTATAAAAATGCAGATTTAGTTCAGAGGTTGTATTGTGAAGAATACATGAGACAACATATTAACACCAAGTACCAAATCTTATGATTGACGAGACAAATGGACTCATATACTTCTAAGTTTTTTGAAGCAACTTCTCAAATTCTGCCTGCCAAAAAGTATTAAGACAACAAGGCATATATTAGGGAATGCAATTCAAAATAGCTTCTTGGATGAATCACAAGCTGGAATCAAGACTGCCGTGAGAAATGTCAACAACACCAGCTATACAGATGATACCAACTCTAATGGCAGAAAGTGAACAGGAAATAAAGAGCTTCTTGATGAGGGTAAAAGAGGAGAGTGAAAAAGCTGACTTGAAACTCAACATTAAAGACCCTAACATCATGGTTTCCAGTCCCAACACTTCAAGGCAAATAGATGGGGAAAAGTGGAAACAGTGACAGATTTTATTTTCCTGGGCTCCAAAATCACTGCAGACAGTGACTGTAGCCATGAAACTAAAAGAAGTTTGCTCCTTGGAAGGAAAGCTATGACAAACCTAGATAGCATGTTAAAAAGCACTTTGCTGATTAAAGTCCATATAGTCAAAGCTATGGTTTTCTCAGCAGTCATGTATGGATATGAGAGTTAGACCATAAAAACCTTAAAGCTAGACCATAAAGAAGGCTGAGCACTAAAGAGTTGATGCTTTTGAACTGTAGTTCTGGAGAGAACTCTTGAGAGTCCTTTGGACTGCAAAGAGATCAAACCAGTCAATCCTAAAGGAAATCAATCCTGAATATTCATTGGAAGGACTGATGCTGAAGCTGAAGCTCCAATTCTTTGGTCACCTGATATGAAGAGTCAACTCCTTGGAAAAGACCCTCATGCTAGGAAAGACTGAAGGCAAAAGGAGACGGGGGTGGCAGAGGATGAGATGGTTAGATGGCATCACCATCTCAATGGACACAAATTTGAGCCAACTCCTAGAGATAGTGGAGGACAGAGAAACCTGGCATTCTGCAGTCCATGGGGTCACAAAGAGTTGGACACAACTTAGCAACTGAACAATAACAACAACAATGTAATATCTATGATTCATGTGACTCCATTTTATAAAAAATTTAATTGCAACAACAGTACATGCTGCTGTTTAATCGTTAAGTTGTGTCTGATTCTTTTGTGACCCGATGGACCAGTAGGCTGCCAGGCTCCTCTGTCCATGGGATTTCCCAGCAAAAATACTGGAGTGCCATTTCCAATACTGCGTTGCCATTTTCTTCTCCAGGGTATCTTTCCAGTCCAGGGATCAAACCTGTGTCTCCTACACTGGCAGGTGGATTCTCTAGCACTGAGCCATCAGGGAAGCCTAACAGTATATGATTTGTTACAAATGATTGACCTTATCTTATATATACATCACTACCTACTTTAAGATTTTTATGTAGCGGGAAAGTAAAACAGTAGAAAGTAGCTTTGAAGACAGTAAGAATACTCCTCATAATATTTTTAAAAGTCATAAATCAAAAGGTATAATACCTAGCTTCCATAGTTTGAGGTTTACGATTGTACAGCCTGAAATGTGGAAAACAGATTTCTTTTTCTCTGGGTAATCTGATCCCTACAATATAAGAGACTTAACCTCTTGTTCTTTGAGAGAGAAGGGATTATTTTACTGTTTTGTCAAAAAACAATAATATGCTTTGCTTACAAAGCAAGAATTTGTTTGCATGGAATAATAAAAAGGATACAACTGTATTTATTTTTTCTAGAGCTCATTCTTTGCTTTATTTTTGGTTCTTATCTGTTTGTTTTCTTTCATCTAACTTACATTATTTTCCTGTGTTTCATTTGTCTGTATAAAGTGCCCTGACTTCTTCCTGGAACAAGACAAGTCCAAACAAATGTTCTGTGAGCAAAGAGGAACGTAAGATAAACATGACATTTCACTTTAATGGAATCTGCAAACAGGCTTAATCTGACATGTATTACTTTAAGTCATTCATGGACTTCTGAGAATCCTCCTGAATAGAATGTCTGAATATAAAAAATAGTTACTATAATTGGCTGAATATTGGCCCCCAAAGATATCAGGTCCTGGTCCCTGGGGCCTGTGAATATCATCTTTTATGGGAAAAGAATCTTGGGATGGGAAGATTATCTTAGACTCTCCAGGTGAGCTCCAAATGAAATATCACAAATATTCTTATAAGAGCAACAGAGGGAGATCTGACAGAAGAGAAGGCAACGGGACCACAAAGACAGAGGCTGAAGAGATGTGGCCAGTGGTTGGAGGAGGCAAGCAAAAAGCATTTCTGAGAGCATCCAGAAAGATCGAAGCCTTGCTGACATCCTAATTCTGGTCCAGCAATAGTAATATTGGACTTTAAGCCTCCAGAACTGTGAGAGAATACATTTCTGTTGTTTTAAGCCACTATATTTGTAGTAATTTGTTATTGAAGGAAAGTTACATGGCTCAAAATAGCCTGGAGTTAAAACTCCCCTCCAGGTCCTCCCCACCATTCTATGCAAAACAAAGAAGAAAAAAAAAAAAAAATGGACATTAAGGTTGATTATGCCCAGCTCCCAGCCAGTCCAGTCTCTGGCCAATATCCAGAATTCCTTGCCCCGGCCGTTTAAGACAGAACTACTCTGAACAACCTTGGAGAAGAACAGGCCCCCTTAAGACAGTAGCTTTCCACATATATGCCTATATATACTTACTCTTTTCTTGGGTTAGTGCAGCAGCTCACTAATCTGACTGCTGCCCCTTCTCGTCCCATTAAAGGTGATCTGTTTCTATAAAGTGCCGGTCTCATTCTTTTTCCGAACCTCACCTTCTCTAACTCCCTTACCCTACAATTACAGCAATCATAGGACACTAATACAATCATTAATCTGAATACATACAAGTATTAAGTGAAATTTTTCCTTGTAACATTCAAGACAATGGGAAAGACAAAAAGTTAATTTCTAAAGTAATGAAATCCAAAAGATCAGGAATCTTCTTTAAAGGACTGCCAAACATTTCAGGAAAATGCTACATTCCAAAATAAATTCTCTCTCTAACATATCAACTTTATTAAAGCAAAATTCTCTAGTAGCAGGAAAGCAACTGGCAACAGTAGCCTCTTGTGGGCCTCTCACTGCACACAGTTCTCCAGCCTCTCCTCCTGGAATTGTTCCTAACCCCACTTCTGTGTTTTTCCTTCTGCCAACTTCCCAGAATGTCTTCCTGTTCTGTTGGAAGTAATCTGTTCTACAAAGTCAAAGAACCTAACAGCAGCATTTCACTTCTAAGACCCACTACTGCATTTATGGAGATTTGTGTGCAAACGAAGTCCATAGCATCTGTACTGTAAAGTGCGTGCTGAGGCGCTTCAGTCCTGTCCGACTCTTTGCAACCCCAGGGACTGAAGCCCCCAGGCTCCTCTGTCCATGGGATTCTCCAGGCAAGAATACTGGAGAGGGTTGCTATGCCCTCCTCCAGAAAGAGGCACTATAAAGTACCTGAGGACATCTCAATAGCACTGACCACTTAACCTCATTCATGTTTGCTTTTCTCTAGATCAAGGGGCAGAAAGAGAAGCCATCCCCATTCTAGATAATTCAAAAATAAACAGTGCTGAGGTTAGAAGCTTGTGTTTAGGAAACTACAGGACTCTCTTAGAATCTAAGAGGCAATTATTTAGCCAGAGAAATGTACCAAATAGAAAGAAGATCTCTTTAATAAAACCATAAACATTTTATGAAATGTTTCATTTTTAAAGAACTTAATATGTCTGCTGCTTAACTGACAAAAAAAAAGTCTGAAAATGGAGAAGTTAATGTACTGGGAAGATGAGAATTTAAGGGGGCAAATATCATCCACCATATTGTAAAACTATAAAGCCGAAAGTCATTCTTGACAGCCAATCCAAGTTACCATTGTTTCCTTCCCAAGTCATCCGCCATCCTTCACAGTCAATCCAAGTTACCATTTTTTTCTTCCCAAGTATTTCTCAGCTCTATTCACTTTTGCCCCCTTGGCTGACCATCACCCTAATCCAGTCTCCCTAGGAGGGCTTCACATGAAGGGGGAAAGAGGCAGAGGGGGCCAAAGAAAGGAAGAACAGCTAAGGACTTAAGTTTTAGCTCTCTTCTGAAAGTGGTCGGCTTTGCGTGGGGAGTGGGCCTTTACAGCATCCACTCTGCAATATTATATACTTGTTGTTACAAGGAATTTACATATCTGGCTTGTTTCCTTTCTGGAGAATGGGAAGGACCACACTACCTAGCTCATGGAACTGCTGTGAAGCAGTGAGTCAACCCATGTAAAGCACAAAGAGCAGAAAACAGGGACACAGTGAGCAAACTCTGCTGGTTTGACCATCACCTGCTGGGCTGGGAGCTTTCTTCAGGCTCTCACTGGTGACCCACTCCAGTATTCTTGCCTGGGAAAACCCATGGACGGAGGAGCCTGGTAGGCTACAGTCCATGGGCTTGCAGAGAGTTGGACACGACTGAGCAACTTCACTACCTTACTAGGGTGGGAGCTTCCCTCAGGCTCTCACTACCCTGTGGTCCTCTTATCATTTAGATGGTTGCAATTTTTCCGTTTAGTCATCAAATAACTCTCAAGTTAATATCCGTCTCTTCCTCTACTATAAATTTCACAAAGCAGGGATCCAGGCCATGTTTGTTCCTCCTAGCACAGTGCTTGGCACTGGAGTGTTTGTTAAGTAAATCTCACAAGTAAAGCAAACCGGTAACACCAGCGGGTCCAATCTGATGAATGTTTCCTACCTGCTGTAATTTTTCTCTCCAACCTCACTGAATAACAGATTCACTAGGGAAACATTCAAATATACCCATGCCCAGGCCCCAGAGATTCCAGTCTGCTGGATCTGGAATGGGCCAGGGCCTGTATTTAAAACTGCAAATAATTCTCATTGTCAAAGCAGGTTGGAAAGCTCCAGCTGTCCTACCTGCTTCAGTTTAGGAGTGAAGGCCTCCAACCTGATCTTAACTTTTGAATTAGACTAAGAAGCTCCCCAGGGGCTTCCCAGGAGGCACGGTGGTAAAGAATCTGCCAGCCAGTGCAGGAGACACAAGACATGAAGGTTTGATCCCTGAGTTGGGAAATTTCCCCTGGAAGAGGGCATGGCAACCCACTCCAGTATCTTGCCTGGAAAATTCCATGGACAGTGGAGCCTGGTAGGCTACAGTTCATGGGGTTGCAAAGCGCCCAACACGACTGAGCACACAGCACACATACAGAAATTCCCCCACCCTTGGTCGAATTCTCCTTTCCTATTTAGATAGATAGTGGAGGAAAAATACTGGAAGCAGCAGCTTTATGGACAAGATCTTGGCTGATGGAAAGAATGAGGATAGTTCGTACTGTTCAGACCATTGTAAGCCTGGCAGCCAAACCTGTTGGGTGACTCCAGACCTAGCATCTGCCAAGTCGCTCTCCTGTAGGAAGGACACTTAAGCCCCTGAAAGGGGAGAACATAGGGTCATGAACCTCTTCGTTTTTTTAATTTTTTAAACGGGGCTCTTATTCGATTTAAAAGCCTACATAGAATTTCCCGTGGAAGAAAGGTGGTGATGATTGTTCTAAAGCCTGAAAAAGGCTGAACTCCGCATTCATTCCGTCTCTCCCGAGAGAGACTCTATAGAGTCAGCCTTCCCACCAGTCTCCCGCTCCACATTCGTCCGCCTCTGCTTCTTTACACATACCATTTACTTCCATTCTGGCACGATTCCATCGGGATTCCCTAACCCTTCTCTGCTGGCGACCTCAAGACGCCAGGCTGCCCTCGGTGAAGCCCTCTCGGGCTCCTGGAGCCAGCGACGCCCGGAGCTCGAAGGCCCCGAGCGCCAAGGGAGGCAGAGGTCGCCCCCCGACCGAAGGAAACCGGGACGCTCGCGTCGAGCTGCGAAAATCAGCGGGCGGGTAACGCACTCCACGGCCCCGGAAGGCAGGTCCCCGCGCTGCAAACCCCTCGCGTGTCCGGGAGACCCGGGGTCTCCGCGGAGCCGGCACCTCGGCGCGCGCTGCGCTCAGCTCGGGATTCGGGAGGTGCAGGACGCGAGCCCACCGTGTACGGCAGGAGTCGTCGCGGCCTCTCCCTACTCCCCGCGGGGAGAAGGGGACGAAAGGCGTTCTCCGGACCCTGCCCAACAGGTCCTGCGGGCGCCCGCGGGGTGTGGGAAGCGCGAGCGCGACTGGCTGGGAAAGAAGTCGAGCAACCCGGGGGCGCGTTTCCTGCCGAGGGTCCTCTCCACTGGTCCCCAGCCCACAGCACACCCTGAGTTTGGGGGAGCAAGAACTGTCCCGCAGGCGCGGGCAGGAGTAGAGTGGTGGACACATGGGGTGAGGTCACCCATCCGCTGGGCCGGGGAGCAAAGTTAGGTGATGAGGGAAAAGGGCCTTTGGGAGCCCTAGGGCCTGAACCTCGGGGCGATCGGCGACCACTCACCTCGAGCCTGCGCCTCCATAGTGGCCGACTTCGGACTGAGAGTGGCGGGGACGCCCGGCGCCTGGCGGAGAAGCAGCGGCGGTGCCGGATCTCGGAACGCAGCTGGCCGCGTCCTCTCCCCGCACGCGTGCAGCGAGCGCGGCGTGGAAGGGGCGGGGGCCGCGGGGCGGCCTCCGCTGCCCGCTCCCAGTTACCTCCGCCCCTTCCAGTCTACCTGGCCCAGACCTCGCGGGGGTGCAGCCCACCGCTGGGCGCCACCTGCCGGCCGATTCGGGCATCCGCCCGGGGGCGCCCGCTCCGCCCAGCGATGTCTGAAGCCGGCTTGAGGTCCGCGCTGCCTTCAATTTTCTTTTTCTTTTTTTGATAAATACATTTGTTGATACCCACTTTCTATAGTTCATTGAAATAATACACAAACATGAAAGCATTTTTTCTTTTGGATATCACCGAGGTCCAATCAACCGAGGTCTCAATCGTCAGAATCGTCTGCCGGTTCACAGACCTGAATATTGATAAATCATTAAACAGTGGCCCTTATACACTCAAGTGGTCCGGTGGCTCTGGACTCTATGCCAACGGAGCGTGTGGGGTAAAATTATGTGTACGTTTAAATCAAGGAGAAGGGTATCAATCATCAACAAAAAGAAATGATTAGGAAACAATATCCTAGGTGAAGTAAGTACCACTGCTGACGCTTGGTGTCAGAATCCTGGAGATGAAAGGGGGTGTGTGTGTGTGTGTATGTGTGTGTGTTTATGGGACAGTTTCTTATGAATGCCGTTGCTGACCAATGGCAAGATCCATGGGCTTGCAGCACAGGGGCCCAATGCCCTGAAGAGGGAAAGGAAGGGGGCTTTATAATAAGAGATCCTTGCTTCTGGTAAATACAGTGGTAGGTTCCTCTGAACCTCTGGACTCAGTATTTTTTTGTCAACTGATAAGTACATAACTTTGTTTGATGTGTGTTTCAGTTTCATTTAATACATACTGTTTCATTTAATACATTTCATTTAATATATGTATTAATATTAATACATTTAATACATTAATACATTTAATACAGTTCATTTAATACATTCTGTTTCATTTAATACATTCTGTTTCATTTAATACATACATACACTCACTAATATTGAACACTCCCAGCCCACAGCGCTATTAAGCTTATTTAACTTAGGAAACTTGAACAGAACTTCAGAAGCTTATTCAATATCTGCATTTCTCCCTAAGGCACAGACAGCCTTCAGGCACTTAGGATACTCCTCGGCTCTTCAGCACTAGGCTTGGTGCGTGCCTGCGTGCATGCATGCTAAGTCCCTGCAGTTGTGTCAGACTCTTTGCGACCCTGTGGACCTTAGCCCATCAGGTTCCTCTGTCCTTGGGATTCTCCAGGCAAGAATACTGCAGTGGGTTGCCATGCCCTTCTCTGGGGGATCTTCCCAACCCAGGGATTGAACCCATGTCTCTTAGTGTCCTGCATTGGCAGGTGGGTTCTTTACCACTAGCGCCACCTGGGAAGCCCCAAAGGTCAGCCTGCTGCATTGGCTGGGGATTGAACCCAGGTCTACTGCTTGAAGGCAGCTATGTTCACCACTATACCACCAACTAGGCGAGGAGGCCTTTTTAAATAGAAGAGCGAGCCTTCATAGTAGCCTTCAATATTTCCTTATTATGAACAGTGATAGAAGACATCAAGAGGGCAGACCTTAACATTTTGTAAATCAGAAAAATGAGTCAGAGCTTAGAAGAAGTTTAGATGACTCAAGGTGGAAAGTCATTAACTGTGCACTTGTGTACCATCTGAGAGTTGAAAGAAGAAGGTGGAGGTTAGCCTTTGATTCCTTTGCTAGGAGGTGTACACCAGTCCTCCTCACTTTTTCAGGGCTCTGCCCTTGTCCAGGAGGGACCATGAACGCGCTCTATTGATTGTGGTATCACACATTTTCATAGGGAGGCAAATTCACAGATACAGAATCTGCCAATAAAAAGCATCAACGGTATAATTTTTCTAATCTGAAGCCCATGGGCTGTACCTGTAGGTTGATGAAGCAGTCACATTTTTGAGACAAAAGACTAGCAAGTTATATTTCTGTTCCTAGCCTGAGCTGACCTGGCAATGTGACCAGAAAGCATGGCAGGAACTAAGAAATACCAGCTCCTGCCACACCTCCTCAGATCTTCAGCTGTCTCGGTAACTTTTCCTCCCATCTATACCATCTTCATCTGCAAAATTCAGTGTAGTCTTTACTTACTTTTCATCTTGAATGATTTGCTGTATTGCTCAGCTGGTTTCATTTTCTTGTCCTCTCTTAGATGGTAAAGTCTGTCAGGGTCCAGTGTGGGTCTCTCATACTGAAAGCGTGAAAGTGTTAGTCACTCAGTTGTGTCCGACTCTTTGTGACTCCATGGACTGTAGCCCGCCAGGCTCCTCTGTCAGTGGAATTTTCTAGGCAAGTGGGTTGCCATTTCCTTCTCCAGGGAATCTTCCTGACCCAGGGATTGAACCTAGGTCTCCTGCATTGCCAATGTGGGTCTTTATATTGAGCCTCTCATTGCCTGCCAAAGAGCCTTATACAGATTCATAGCTATGAAATGATTTATTGAGTAAACAACTAACTAGTAGCTTCTATAGTTACTCTCAGAATATAGTCTAATAAACATTAAGAGAGACATATTGTTGCTTGAAAGAGGAACACTCATAATTGCCTGGAACATGTATAAACACATCAGTGTTTCTTGTTATATTGAAGAGGTCCCTGATTTGTAATCACTGCCATTAAAATGGCTCTATAGAACGCCAAGCATGGCTTTTAAATGGTTTCTGGTGATAGCGAACAAGGATGTGCCAAAGGATGAATCAGAATCGGTGATTAAATCACTTTTTAGAGCCTATTTCATTGTTCTGGTCCTCTCTACCCTGGAGATTAAACAACAGGTCAGAGCTGACTCCTAGCAGTTAAAAGGAGCTAAAAACAGTTAATGACTTTCCACCTTGAGTCATCTAAACTTCTTCTAAGCTCTGACTCATTT
The DNA here is from genome assembly GCA_006410635.1 of Cephalophus harveyi. Classification (NCBI taxonomy): domain Eukaryota; kingdom Metazoa; phylum Chordata; class Mammalia; order Artiodactyla; family Bovidae; genus Cephalophus; species Cephalophus harveyi. The sequence goes on along the minus strand of SJYT01031297.1, from coordinate 165,063 downwards.
TTCTGATTTACAAAACGTTAAGGTCTGCCCTCTTGATGTCTTCTATCACTGTTCATAATAAGGAAATACTGATATTGATTCAGAAACAGCTACTGAAGATCTTCTATGGGCCAAGGACTGTGCTAGATACTAAAGAGACAGGAAGAGGCAGGACCCTTTTTACCCAGGTTGTTCATGGACTCATGAGACGGTAGATGCTCTATAAAGCAGTGCAGTATAATAAAAATATAATATAATAAAAATATAATATAAAGCAGTGCAGAGTTAAGCCAAGTATGCACCTGGGCAAATAAGGGATCTCTCCTAACTCAGATGGGGGAGGAGACAAAGGAAGGTTTCTTTTAGGATGCTTGCCTCAGCTGAGTCTTGAAGGATGGAGCAATTAACCAGGTTAATGGTTTAATCAAAGGAGATTGTGTTTACATCCTCCTTTTTCTTGGCACTTAGGATGGTGAATTTCCTTCACTTCTTTTAAAGCTAAGGAAAACAGCCATCTTCACCCTTGTGTTCTTTGTCTCTGTAGATAATCCACCTGGAAAACAATGGGTGTGTGTTTGGTTAAGTTAATGAAAACCTGTTCACTCCTCCACAATTGATCTTTCTTCAGAGGTAGAGTTGCAGTGGGAATCTTACCTGGACAAAGGGATGGTATACCAACAGTCTTACCTAAATAAATTCCTGGGTCACTTAAAACTCCCCAGCGCACACTCAGACCTGGGCTGAGGGAGCCCCTGGGAGATGGGCAGAGCAGAGAAATTTGAGGTATAAACAGGAAAGGACTGATGCCACTCTGACCGTGATCCTTACTAATACACTGAAGAACGTGCTTTTAAAAAAATATATATTTATTTTAGTTGGAGGCTAATTAGTTTACAATATTGTGGTGGTTTTGCCATACACTGACATGAATCAGCCACGGGTGTACATGTGTCCCCCATCCTGACCCTCCCTCCACCTCACTCCCATCCCATCCCTCTGGTTTGTCCCAGTGCCCCGGCTTTGAGTGCCCTGTCTCATGCATCAGACTTGGACTGGTCATCTATTTCACATATGGCAATATACATGTTTCAATGCTATTCTCTCAAATCATCTTACCCTTACCTTCTCCCACAGAGTCCAAAAGTCTGTTCTTTACATCTGTGTCTCTTTTACTGTCTTGCATATAGGGTCATTGTTACAGGCTCAGAGGGTAAAGCCTCTGCCAGCAATGCGGGAGATCCAGATTCAATCCCTGGGTCAGGAAGATCCCCCAGAGAAGGCAATGGCAACCCCCTCCAGTACTCTTGCCTGGAAAATTCCATGGACTGAGGAGCCTGGTAGGCTATGGTCCATGGGGTCGAAAAGAGTCAGACACGACTGAGTGACTTCACTTTACCATCTTTCTAATTTCCATATATATGCATTAATATACTGTATTGGTGACTTTCTTTCTGACTTACTTCACTCTGTATAATAGGCTCAAGTTTCACCCAACTCATTAGAACTGACTCAAATACATTCATTTTAATGGCCGAGTAATATTCCATTGTGGATATGTACCATAACTTTCTTATCCATTCTTCTGCCAATGGACATCTAGGTTGATTCCATGTCCTGGCTATTGTAAACAGTGCTGTGATGAACACTGGGGTACATGTGTCTCATTCACTTCCGGTTTCCTCGGTGTGTATGCCCAGCAGTGGGATTGCTGGGTCGTTTGGCAGTTCTATTTCCAGTTTTTTAAGGAATCTCCACACTGTTCTCCATAGTGGCTGTACTAGATTGCATTCCCACCAACAGTGTAAGAGGGTTCCCTTTTCTCCACACCCTCCCCAGCATTTATTGCTTGTAGACTTTTGGATTGCAGCCATTCTGAGCAGCACGAGATGGTACCTCATTGTGGTTCTGATTTGCATTTCTCTGATCACGAGTGATGTTGAGCATCTTTTCCAGTGTTTGTGAGCCATCTGTATGTCTTTGGAGAAATGTCTGTTTAGTTCTTTGGCCCATTTTTTGACTGGGTCATTTAGAACATGCTTTTGATGCCTTTTGATGAAAAGTACTAGCTATGTAACTGGAGGGGGCTTCCCCAATGGCTCTGTGGTAAAGAATCCAACTGCAATGCAGAAGATGCGGGTTCAGTCCTTGGGTCAGGAAGATCCCCTGGAGGAGGGCATGGCAACCCACTCCAGTATCTTTGCCTGGAGAATGCCAGGGGCAGAGGAACCTGGTGGGCTCATTCCATGGGGTCGCAAAGAGTCTGACACAACTGAAGTGAACTGGAGGCGAGTTTCTGTGCCTCTCCGTGCCTGAGTTTTGGTATTTTGTGGCGTTTTGTGGCAGGATGTTGTCTGCAGTATGAATTAATGTGTTCTTTCCCTCCTATCTTCTGGGGCCAGAGCAGTGTTTCCCAGCCCACTGGTGCACCCTCACAACACAAGGAAGGAGCTTTTAAACATTTCTGACCACCTGGCTCCCACTCTGCAGACGTTTAGATTGGAAAGCTCCCTAAATAATATTGAACGCTTTCTAGGTAATATTGATATGCTTCCAAGATTGAGAATGACTGTTTTAGAAACTGTCCACAGTATCTGAAGATGAATATATTAATATGCATATATATATACACACACACATATGGACATATATTTACTATAATTATTACTAATAATTATCATTGTTCCTAGAGTGTAAAATCAAGCACAGATACCTAAAATATGGTAAAGTCACAATTTCAACCTAAGTCTATCTGATGCTAAAGCTTGTGCTTGAAACTAAAATTTAAAATACTTAAAGGATATGAAAATTTGAGCGTTCAGATTAAAAAGTCACCGCCTGGGTAAGCAGAGTATAATGAAAAAGAAATGTGAGCAGACAAAGAAAGAATTTTCTGTCCCTCCTTCCAGGGGAGTTGGGGAAGGAAGAGAAGTTGGAAGGAGAGCTTAGACATAGGGCTGCCTGTGCATCTTACCCTGTCCTTCCCTCCTCCCAGCAGAGCAAGGAAGACTTGGCCCTGACAATCCCCTGCGGAACTCTGATGTCCAAATAGTTCTGAGAAATGTTAGGATAAAATGGGTATCACCTTGAATTTCCCATCCTTCCAAGCGGTGTAGGAAAATATCAATGAATTCCCTTGTACCCCATATGAGATGTGTTTATCCCTCAAAAACTCCTCAATAAATTGATCATACTATATAAAATCCTTTACAAAAAACCTAGTGTACAGATTTTGCTTTTTCTAAGTTCCTCCAAAATTTCTAAATGCATTCTCTGGGTCATAAATTATGCATAGATGTTCAAAGAATTTAGAGGATAAAGGTGCTTTTTTCCCACTGAAAAGAGACATGTTATTTAATTGTACCTTGAGGATTAGTATACACAAATACTAAAACTTACTCCTTTAGACTTTAAAGCTTTAAAATGTAGAATCATTTTAAAATAGCAATCTCTAAAATACATTTGCTGCTAAGTTGCTTCAGTTGTGTCCGACTCTGTGCGACCCCATAGATGGCAGCCCACCAGGCTCCCCCATCCCTGGGATTCTCCAGGTAAGAACACTGGAATGGGTTGCCATTTCCTTCTCCAATGCATAAAAGTGAAAAGTGAAAGTGAAGTCACTCAGTTGTGTCTGACTCTTAGCGACCCCATGGGCTTCAGCCCACCAGGCTCCTCCGTCCATGGGATTTTCCAGGCAAGAGTACTGGAGTGGGGTAAAATGTATTAATTTTCTAAGGTCTTCCTAACCTCAACAATGTTGCCATTTTTAAAGTCTTTAATTGAATTTGTTTCAATATTGCTTCTGTTTTATGTTTTGTTTTTTTGGTCATGAGGCATGTAGGATCTTAGCTCCCTGGCCAGGGATCGAACCTGCAGGCCCCCGCAATGGAAGGCAGAGTCTTAACCAGTGGACTGCCAGGGAAGGGCCTGTTGCCATTTTTCACTTGCTAATCCTTCCTTGTGCCATAGGATGGGTAGGAGCTTCCCTGACCTTTGTTCACTAGACACTAGCAGCAACTCTTCGGTTTGAGCAATCAAAAATGTCTCCCTGTTGTCAAATGTCTTCGGGCAGGCCAAGCTGCCCCCAGGTAAGAGCCATGACTTTATTTCTTGAAGGTCATTACGAATAGAAATGCTTATCCTGGGTGGGTAAGGAGGCCCCCACAGTACAGGGAGGTTTCCCAGGTGGTGCTGGTGGTTAGGAGCCCGGCTGCCAGTGCTGGAGACGGAAGAGACGTGGGTTCGATCCCTGGGGCGGGAGGATCCCCTAGAGGAGGGCACAGCAACCCACTCCAGTATTCTTGCCTGGAGAACTCCATGGACAGAAGAGCTTGGCAGGCTACAGTCCGTAGGATTGCGAAGAGTTGGACATGACTAAATCGACTTAGCACACACCGTATAGGGAGGGCCTCTGGGCCTAGCAAGAAGGGGTTCTTGCCCTTCATTTCCACACATAGCTGCTCTGGAGCTTTCCTGTCGTCTTCCTCCCTTCTCACCAGTCATTCCTTATCTGCTGCCTGAACAGACACCGTGGTCCAAAAAAGGACTAAGAGGGGCTTTACCTGGTTCCTAAGGACAGAGGGTAAGAGGCAGAATGATCCCTGTGGCTTTTCTCTGTACATCTGCACGAGGAAAGTGCTAGAAGGCCATGCTCTTCCTTGAGGTCAAATGGGTCCATATCAGTTCTGCCCAGGTACACACTTGACCTTCCAGTGACAGCATTCTTAGCCCAACCTCTTTTCTTGGGAGACGTATAACAAAGAGGATGGGGAAAGCATCACTTATATGGGCCTTCAGGTTGGAACGTGCTCATCAGACACAAAGAATCTGAGACTCAGGCAAGAAAGAAGCCTAGTCCTGCCCCAGTCATTTGAGAGGTAGCATCGGGCTTCCTTGATAGCTCAGCTGGTAAAGAATGCTGGAGACCTAGGTTCGATCCCTGGGTTGGGAAGATCCCTGGAGAAGGGAAAGTCTACCCACTCCAGTATTCTGGCCTGGAGAATTCCATGGGCTGTATAGTCCATGGGGTCACAAAGAGTCAGACACAACTGAGCAACTTTCACTCTCACTTTCTTTCATTTGGTTTTCTTAGATTTCAAAGGAGAAGGCGATGGCACCCCACTCCAGTACCCTTGCCTGGAAAATCCCATGGACGGAAGAGCCTGGTGGGCTGCAGTCCATGAGGTCACTAAGAGTCGGACACAACTGAGCGACTTCACTTTCACTTTTCACTTTCATGCATTGGAGAAGGATATGGCAACTCACTCCAGTGTTCTTGCCTGGAGAATCCCAGGGACGGGGGAGCCTGGTAGGAGGCCGTCTACGGGGTCACACAGAGTTGGACATGACTGAAGCGACTTAGCAGCAGCAGTAGCAGCAGATTTCAAAACCTGTAGTTTGCCAAAGTCAGCTATTTCCAGGCTGTTTGTATCTTCTTGTTTTTTGGGTTTTGGGGGTAGTTTTTTCTCTGCTTACTGTTTTGTTTTGTTTTTTTGAAACATTTTATTTTGTATTGGAGTGTAGTCAATTAACAATGTTGTGATAGTTTCCAGTGAACAACGAAGGGACTTGGCCATACATATACATGTACCTGTTCTCCTCCAAACTCTCCTCCCATCCAAGCTGTCTCATAACGCTGAGCAGAGTTCCATGTGTTATACAGCAGGTCTTTGTTGGTTATGTGTTTCTGTTTAGTGTTTGTTGTGTTTCCAAAACTGTTCAACTCTTTCGGTAGCACTAAGGAAAGAGAGAAAGGGAGTGTGTTGTCAGCTAGAGCTAGGCCAGCCCAGGACATGGCCAGGGTGATGAAAGCATGGAAGCTCCAAAAGAGGCACAGAAGGACGGGATGAAAAGACAGGTCTCCACTACACAGTCAGTTCTCTCACTGTTTGTGTTTTTCCCTCATTCCTTAAAGGATTTCTGATTTGTTTATTGAAAAGCACAATTTCATTACAAAAGGCTCCAGAATGGCTTGTTGCGGGTGAGATGGCTCTTGTGGTTAGTGGCTGTCTTTGTCAGGGTTTGACCTCTAGATAAATGGATATGACCATACCATTCTTGTAAAACAAAAGCAGAAAGGCAGGTATGGGCCATGCTTTTTCGAACACAATGTACACTTCTGGCTTCATTGTTTATAAATGACATTGAAAAATTACAGAAAGGTTAAGTAGAAGTCACAGAGATTATTGATAAGGTCCTGAGGGATAGTTTTACAGGAGCCAGGAGGCTCATTTATTTGGTTTAGCAGAAATATAGATGATATCTCATTATTTTTTTTTTATTGAAAGATAATTGTTTTACAGATTTTTTTTGTTTTCTGTCAAACCTCAACATGAATCAGCCATAGGTATGCATACATCCCCTCCCTTTTGAACCTCCCTCCTGTCTCCCTCTCAACCCCACCCCTCTAGGTTGATACAGAGCCCCTGTTTGAGTTTCCTGAGCCATACAGCAAATCTTAATGACAGTCCACATCTGTTGTCTATGGACATAGGATAGATCACAGACAGCACTGCAAAATGGCAAAGGATTGTTTCTTGACCACGATCGCTCTTTTCTAAACTTCAAAGTGACTTTGGCACCCTGAAATCATCTAAACCCGGTCTTAAGTAAATGTTATAGACAACACAAATTGATCATGAAAACTGCAGTAGGTCAATAAGAACATGTCAGCGTAACCTTTGTTGCACTGGAGATGCGTATGTGCTTAGTCACATCTGACTCTTTGCGAGTCTATGGACTGTAGTCCACCAGGCTGCTGTGTCCATGGAATTTTCCAAGAATACTGGATTGCGTTGCAATTTCCTCCTCCAGGGGATCTTCCTGACCCAGGGATCGAACCAGTATCTCCTGAGTCTCTTGCACTGCAGGCAGATTCTTTACCACTTGAGCCACAGGGGAAGCCCCTCTGTTATGCTAGTTTATATCAAATTCAAGGATCTGGCCTGGTAGGTAGGCTTGTCTTAGTTAAGACTCAATCAAATTAGCTCTGCTAGGGATGTGAATGAGTGAGTAGAATTAACTTGTGGTTTTGCAAACTATAGCATGGAAGAAAGCAATTTAAAATTGATTTAAAGTATTGTATATAGCCCAGTATATTTTATATACACTGTGTAGTGCCAACATATCTGTGGAAGAAGAAAAAATAAACCCCAAAGTAATTAAGAACTATTTTGGAATTGAAAAAGTCTTAGAAGTACTATAAACTTCAATTGTTCAAATATTCTATTAATTTAATATTGCAGTATTTAACAATTTGAAAATGAACATATATGAAAATTGTTCAGGAAAAAACATTTTCATGAGCTGTCTCTGAGTTCTTGTTTTTTTTTTTTTTTTGTAGTAAGTCTTCTTCATGAATGAAGAGAAATCTGTTTCTCTGGGGAGCTTTCCTATTGATGAAGCAAATAGTACAGGAAAAATTCACAAGTCAAATATACCCCATGTAATATTAAGTCATAATTCACTTAGGAAGTATTTACATTTTACATTCACAAAATTCAAGCAAATATATTTTATGTTAAAAAAACTTTAAATTTTCTTTTGTTGTTTGTATATACAGATTTGTTCTAAGTTCATTTCAAACCTTTAAAAAAATTACTGTGAAAACCTGTGAAATGGTTTTATCAAGACTAAACGATATGTATGTGGTTTAATTTCTGTAATATCTATTCCATCCCACTGATCAGGGTATCTATCCTTAGGACATTACTGCAGAATCTTAATTTACAGTATTTTATACTAAATGGCTAGAGAAGGAAATGGCAACCCACTCCAGTATTCATGTCTGGAAAATCCCACAGACGGAGGAGCCTGGTAGGCTACAGTCCATGGGGTCGCAAAGAGTCAGATATGACTGAGCGACTTCACTTCACTATACTAAATTGCAAATCTGCTCAGGAACAACTTCTAGCTTGTATTTCTTCAAATGTGTCTTGGCCATACATAGCTCTTTATTCTTTCACATTCATTTTAGAATTAGCAAGACAAATTCTATAAAAACTGATACCATAATTTTGATCAAAATATCATAGAACCTATAGATAAATTTAAAGAAATTTGAATCTTCCATCCATGACCATAGTAACCAACTCCATTAATTTATGTCTTTCAATATCTTTCAATTAAGCTTTCAGTTCAGTTCAGTCACTCAGTCGTGTCCGACTCTTTGTGACCCCATGGACTGCAGCACGCCAAGCTTCCTTGTCTATCACCAACTCCTGGAGCTTGATCAAACTCATGTCCATCAAGTCAGTAATGCCATCCAACCATCTCATCCTCTGTCCTCCCCTTCTGCTCCCACCATCAGTCTTTCCTAGCATCAGGGTCTTTTCCAATGAGTCAGTTCTTTGCATCAGGTGGCAAAGAATTGGAGTTTCAGCTTCAGCATCAGTCCTTCCAATGAATATTCAGGACTGATCTCCTTTAGAATGGACTGGTTGGATCTCCTTGCAGTCCAAGGGACTCTCAAGAGTCTTCTTCAACACCACAGTTCAAAAGCATCAATTCTTCGGTGCTCAGCTTTCTTTATAGTCCAGCTCTCACATCCATATATGATTATCGGAAAAACCATAGCTTTGACTAGGCGGACTTTTGTTGGCAAAATAATGTCTCTGCTTTTTAATATGCTGTCTAGGTTGGTCATGGCTTTTCTTCCAAGGAGCAAGCGTCTTTTAAATTTCATGGCTGCAGTCACCATCTGCAGTGATTTTGGAGCTCAAGAAAATAAAATCTCTCACTGTTTCCATTGTTTCCCTATCTAATTGCCACGAAGTGATGGGACTGGATTCCATGATCTTAGTTTTCTAAATGTTGAGCTTTAAACCAACATTTTCACTCTCCTCTTTCACTTTCATCAAGAGGCTCTTTAGTTCTTCTTCGATTTCTATCATAAGGGTGGTGTCATCTGCATATCTGAGGTTACTGATATTTCTCCTGGCAATCTTGATTCCAGCTTGTGCTTCATCCAACCTGGTATTTCACATGATGTACTCTGTATATAAGCTAAATAAGCAGGGTGACAATATACAGCCTTGACGTACTCCTTTTCCTATTTGGAACCAGTCTGTTGTTCCATGTCCAGTTCTAACTGTTGCTTCCTCACCTGCATACTGATTTCTCAAGAGGCAGGTCAGGTGGTCTGATATTCCCATCTCTTTAAGAATTTTCTGTAGTCTATTGTGATCCACACAGTCAAAGGCTTTGGCATAGTCAATAAAGCAGAAATAGATGTTTTTTTTGAACTCTCGTGCTTTTTCAATGATCCAGCAGATGTTGGCAGTTTGATCTCTGCTTCCTCTGCCTTTTCTAAATCCAGCTTGACCTTCTGGAAGTTGACAGTTCAGTTACTGTTGAAGCCTGGCTTGGAGAATTTTGAGCATTACTTTGCTAGCTTGTGAGATGATTGCAATTGTGCTTGAACATTCTTTGGCATTGCCTTTCCTCGGGATTGGAATGAAAACTGACCTTTTCATTAAACTTTATCATATTCTTAATAAAGGCTTTGAACTTTGTTACATTTATTCCTAGGTTCCTTGTATTTTTTGCTGAGTTTAAACTTTATGAAGACTGTTCTTCCATTTGGCTTCCCATATTTTGTAGTTAGAAGACCTTTTTTTTTTTTTTAATTTCTCTCTGAATGGAAATAAGAATCTGCATATGCTTCCAAGGTAGCTTACTTCCCCAGACATCTCATAATTCACTCCTGTCCTTATATCTCCCCTACTATTTTTTAGCCCTTTCTCTTCATTTAAAAAGTGTATTTAACATTTTTAATAGTTTAAGGATATTTATATTTTTTATTGTGCAATGGTATTAGGATCTCTGGTTTATCATATTATGAGAATTAGAGATTTGAGGTTTTTAGTTGCCAAATACAAATTTAATAATGCAAGGTTTTCTCATTCCTAGTTTTCCTTATTTTCTGATCTTTGATGAAGTAATGACTGCACATATAAGTATTATCCTATTCATCTAGGATGAGCTTATAAATGGGCAGAGTGGGCAGGCAACCACTTAGAGTATTTCGTGCTGCGTTGTATGCTAAGTCACTTCAGTTGTGTCTAACTCTTTGCGACCCCATGGACTATAGCCCTCCAGGCTTCTCTGTCCATGGGATTCTCCAGGCAAGAATACTGAAGTGGGTTGCCATTCCCTTCTCCAGAGGAGCTTCCCAACCCAGGGATCGAATCCCCATCTCTGATATCTCCTGCATTGGCAGGAAGATTCTTCACCACGTCAATACAGCTCTTTGCCAAAAATTACTCCTAACTCTTGATGATTGACATTCTCTCACAAGGCAATTTTCCAGATAACTTAAGAGGCAGTTGTTAAAAAGCAAACATGTTCTTATAAATGGTTAATACCACTAATTTATGATCATATATATATATATATATATATATATATATATATAATATATGCGGATACCTTAAAAGAGAATTAGGATCCTGTGCTTGATGTTTTGTTTGGGATGAGTGAGGACAGAATGCCTCCTTGAAGGGATGATCCAGCTGGAATCTCGAGAAAATGGAAGTTAGGAAGCTTGATCAACAAGACCAGCCACGTTGAAATGGGGGATTAATTCTGGGAATTAGTTATAGATAAGGTTGGATAGATTAGTGGAACCCAAGGAGAATCCGGAGTACCAAATGGTTCATACTATCAGGCCCTTGTTTTAATTTTCATTTCGAAAAATAAAACCCAAAGTAATAGTTTTAAATTAATATTAACAATGCAATTTTAGACTGTTACACAACAATAAAATAATTGTTCACATATGCATAAAATCTCTTTGGAGAGAGGCATTATCTTCATCCATCTTTCAGACAAAGAAACTGGCTTAGGTCAGACAGCTAAGAACTGTGGAGCCGGACTATGAACCTAGATTAAATTCCTCAACTTGTATTCTTAACATAGACTCCAGACTGTCTCCTAGTTTCTAATTTTCTTTCCCTCTGTTCCTTGGAACAGTTAAAAATATCACAACCACAATTCATTCTATAATAGTATTAGGGAATAGTCAGTGAACATATAAATTAAAAACAAAATTTAATTGATCAAATTCACCTGAAATAAATGTCACATAATATCAATGGAAGAATTTGAAAAGAAGAAAAAATTATGTTGACTTTCTCTTAAAAATACTGACTTACCTCTACATCAGGATGCTTCATTTTCTGCATATCCAATGGTGTCTGTTACCCAATCACCTGTCTTTTTCAGAAGAGAAAGAAAAGGGCTGCTGTATTCACGAGCTGGGTCAACAGTTTAAAACATTCACTAGAAAAATGAACAAAATTAACACAATCTGACAAGCTGCAGGAACTCTCACACGATGTGACATTTCAAGCCAGTTCGATAAGGAAAATGAATAATTATTCCCCATAACTGTCAAATCAGTAGAGCAACTGCTCTAAATGCTGGTTAATACAATCAGTTTGAGAGCAAACAGGATCCATCAACCTGCTTGAATAATTCAATATCCTCTGGAAAAGATTTTCCTCCCTTTTTATTCCTCTTAAATATTCAAGGAGTTTTGCTTTCTACCTTAAGAGATTTTTTTTTTTTTATTCCACCTCTTTCTATCTCCAACTCACTTTTGCTAAAACACTACCAATCACTACATACATACACTCACACACAGTCTGGCTTTGATAACTCATAATGATAGTAAGAGCCATAACTGATTTGTTTTTCATAAGCTAAAGTATTCCACCTCCATCTGTCATTTTCCACAAAAGCACCAAGAAAACTTTAAAGTACACAAAATAATTATTCAAATAAAAAGGAAATAATTTTTTTATAATTTGTTACTGTTTAGCCTCTAGTATACCTTTTATTCTATCATCATGACTATTTCCTATTACTCAGATATATTTACTGTTGTACTAATCTCTTGGCATGGAATATTTTTCTGACATTCTAAGAAGCCTCTTCTGTCCTTTCTTTTTATCTCTTAGGTTTCGTCATTCCTTCCAATAAGTTCCATTACTTTATTTAATTAGTCTCTTTTTCTTTTCAGGCATAAATTACTGCTTTCAAATTTGGACTGCCCTAAAATTATTTTTCACTATTATAGTTTAAATCATGACATATGTAGTGACTGTGTTAAGTTTTCTACATGTACTACGGGTGATTCAGGGCCTCCCTGGTGGCCCAGACTGAACAGAACCCACCTGCAATGCCGGAGACATGGGTTCGATCCCTGGGTTGGGAAGTTCTGGAGGAGGGCATGGCAACCCACTCCAGTATTCTTGTCTGGAGAATCCCCATGGACAGAGGAGCCTGGCGGGCTACAGTCCATGGGGTCTCAAAGAGTCAGACATGACTGAGCAACTAAGCATAGCACATGGGTGATTCAGCCATAATCTAACACATTTGGCAGCTTCTACTTTTTTTTTTTTCTCTCAAGTTAGCCACCATACTGTTACCGATGATTTTTCTGAAATACAAATCTAATCATGTTATTACTGTCTTTATAAAAAAGAACTCTCCATAATTCCAGAGCATTTCTTACTTTTCTCACAAGACATTTCAAAAACAAACCACTCCAAAGATCAAACACCGTTACGAAATCTGCATATTACCATTTTAATTTCCCCTTAAAGTTTTACAGTGCTTGTGACAACCTCTGCTGCTGCTGCTGCTGCTGCTGCTGCTGCTGCTAAGTCGCTTCAGTCGTGTCCGACTCTGTGCGACCCCATAGACGGCAGCCCACCAGGCTCCCCCGTCCCTGGGATTCTCCAGGCAAGAACACTGGAGTGGGTTGCCATTTCCTTCTCCAAGTGACAACCTCTGCAATTAAAAAAAAAAAATTGTGTAATTTGGTTTAACTCAGCTTTTTGCAAACTTGACACCACATGCACGCACCCGCGCGCGCACACACACACGCATTTTCTTTTTGAGAGATGGTGAGAAGTATTTACTAAAATTTCATGGAACTCAATTCTTGGGAAAATAATGACTCTACAGGAAAGGAGTCCGTTTTCCCCCCAGGACACAGGAGGCCGACCCTGGTGTGGCCACGCCCACCTCTCACGTGGACCTCAGGTCCAGCCGCTGGCAGTTTCTGCCATGAGGCAAGTGCTTCCACAGCCCTCTGCATTTCCATGTACTTTAATCTCTGTTCAAAAAAATCCTTTGTCCTCTTGTCCATCAAACTAACGTCTCATAATTCTTGAAGATTCATTTTTTAAAAAACTTGCTTAAAAATTGAAAGTTCTCCTAACCATGCATATAATGAAATCTATTGATATAAAATGAGGTTTCTCAAGTGTTGTATGAGGTATAATTCTGGTTGGTACCCAAATTACAATCTTCTATGTTAATAGTTATGTATTTAACAGATGTTAAAAACTTACTGCTTTAATAATTATCATAATGATAGAAAACTGGTTTAGGAAATATGTTGATTTTCCCTTAAGAAATAAGTCAAGTTAAATTAAAATATTAAATAAGTAACAGGTCTTTTGGATTGACAAAGTCGTATGTAATAATAGTTTGAGGAAATAACCCATCTAAGCATAACTCTACCAACTGATTCAAAATTGCAGTGCCCAATATGAACACCAGAGGGCTCCATATTATAAGCTCTATAAGACATAAGCATGTAAAAGAACTTGGTTCAGTGGCAATAAATCCAATGATAACAGCTATCATTTCTTGATTATCTACTTTATATTAAGCGTTTTTTCTAGGCAATTTACATGTGTAAACTATTTTATTCCTCACAATATCCCTTGNAACACCAGAGGGCTCCATATTATAAGCTCTATAAAACATAAGCATGTAAAAGAACTTGGTTCAGTGGCAATAAATCCAATGATAACAGCTATCATTTCTTAATTATCTACTTTATATTAAGCGTTTTTTCTAGGCAATTTACATGTGTAAACTATTTTATTCCTCACAATACCCCTTAAATTGAGCTATTATCTGTTTTATAGATGAAATTATTTCTGAAAATAAGTTTTATTTTGATTTGATCTTTTGAATTTAACATTGTTCCATACATTGTGTTGATGCTTTGATATAGATCATCTTAGTCATAATTTTTCAAGAGCTCTGAGAGTTAGGTTATACTGCATTCCTTGTTTATAGATGAAGAAACTGAGGCTTAGAGAGATTCATTAATTTGCCCAATATTATATGGTTAGGCAATTCTTGGTGAGGTAAGTCTGTCTGAAACTAAAGCCTCTGATTTCATGAAGTCAAAAGTTTCTCAAGCATTTCACAATGCATCTTTCTCTTCACGTCCAATAAATACATAGCATTTAGTATTTCCATTTCACCTCTCCTATAGCAGTGTGGTATTAGGTTTAAGTGTTAAAAGCAATCATCATGTAAGCTATAAAAAAGTTGATATAAGTGTTGGACACTTACTACAATGTTCTTATGTTTATCAGAAAAATAAAGCAAGGGAAGGAGCAACTTAAGTAAATTCACCTTTGATACTAAATTCAGCTGATGATACAATGAAGTGACACATATTCAAGGTAAGAATAATTTAATTTAACTAACCTAAAGTCATTGTTAGCTACATGACTCTGGGTCATTTTGGAAAGGCAAAGATTAAATATCTTTGTATCTGGACCAACAGAGTTATATATTAAAAAAGAGTGAGAGAACCAAAGAGAGATTCCAGGGTAATTACTTTCATTATTATGACTTTAATAACCACATCTTGGTTCAGCTAATACTTATGCTGTTAACAGCATTTCACCAGCCCCTGAAATGCTGAACACTCAACAGAGTGTTTCCCACAAGAAGCTTCTATTTCAAGTTTATTCTAAAGTGGAAACATCATGAAAGAAATTTAAATTGTGAAATTTTAAATGTAGTAATAGTCTTACATTAGGATATTTACCAATAAGTAGCCTGGGATAAATGTAAATAGAATTTACGTTTGGCTCCTGACAGAAAAGATAACCACAGAACTGAAGCACTTTTGCAGAATTTTTCTCCTTTTGTATGTTCTGGCCCTTTGAACTAATATTTTTCTGTGGCAAGCTTTGCTACCTTTAGTAACCAGATTGTCCTCTAAATTGGTTGAAACTTGTGGATCCGAAGTTACAAATAAGATCTTTCAAACTGCAAGAAGTTAGAAGCAACACGATGAATTCGGTAATTTGAATTTAGGCCCCAAATGGCTATTTCAATGTTAAAACATGCTTTTTTAAAAAAAAAAAAAATCAGGAACTTTGAAGGAATTGGAGGGCTACTTGTACTATGTGTCTAGTCCTTGAATGTCTGAGAAATTTCATGGGTACACCAGTCAGGCCGTAACAGATAACTATCTCAGCTAGGCTCTTTTCTTTTCTCCCCCACTTAATCTGTGTTTAGGGAGGTGGTGCATTAATATTTTACTGAGGCTTTCAAGTTTATTCCTTCATACAAAGGCTCCTATCATAGTTTCTATTTTGAAATCAAAATAGTACTGCTTTTAAATTTATTTTTATTATTTTACCAAAATTGTTTAACTTACAATTTACAAGTAAGTGAAACCTTTGTCATGTGTGTCTATGTATATGCAAGCACATGCATACACGTACACATCAAACAGAGTGGTGGCATGCTGGCAAAGCAGCTCTCCACCCCACTCCTACTGAAGAAACAAAAATCCTCTGATGCGTAAAGCCTGCCAGTTTCTGTAGTGCAAAACACTCACGTCTTTGCTGATTTGAAACTCCTAACTTGATACTTGATATTACCAAACGTAGAGTCTGGAAGAGAAGAACGTAATTGATTCTCAAAATCCGATGGACGCCAATGTCAGGATGTGCACACGTGTGTGTGTGTGTGTGTGTGTCTGTTGTGTATCAGAGGCCAATGGGATTAGCCTAACAAATTGTCTTGGTTCTCCTCTTTGTTGGTATGTTCATCCCTAGAACGCCACATTGTTACCCCTTATGCTGTCACGTCTCAGTCCATCCTTTGTCCTCAGCTGCACAGAGGCAGTCAGTTGCTGGCAAGGGCAATCTGACAGCTCCTTCCTCCAATTTCCGTCTTGGGAGTTCTCTGCTTCTGCTTCATTGGATGCTCTTCGGAGACTGCTGAGCCCTTGAGATTCACGTACATGGAAGTATGAGGGAGTTTTGTTCCACGGAGCAATCCTCAACTAATGGGTATCAGAGCAGGTGGATAAACATCTCCTCTTCTGTTTTCAGGGTGGACAATTTGAGAAACATTCTACGTAGCTCTTCAGAGGGACCTCGAGGATTGATTGAGGCAAGGTGCCCGCAGAAGCAACAGTGCCTTGATAATGCAGCCTTTGATAAATCCACTCTCCTTTCCTGTTTCATTCTCCCAGCTGCTTGCTCTTGTTTCTCAGATTCACATGCCAGAATAAACTATTACCTACAAGCAAGATCTGATCTTGGGCTCTGCTGTTTTGGAGGACACAGCCTGAGACTCTAGGCCTATTACTAAGGCTATATGATGATAATGAGGTGATGAAATGTAATCACTATCAGCAACACCAAATAGGTTATTAGTTAAATTTTTGTCTAAAACCACTTAATTTGCTTTCTTTTTAGCTTAACTGCAAATTAAAACCATTTGGCTCTTAATTCGTAACTTCTAATTAAAAAAAAAGTTATGTGATAAAACCCAAGGGGCTTATAAAAAGGAGAAAATAGTGGCAATACAATGGTTTATAAAATCACTTGCCTTGGGCTTCTTCTATTTAACATTTATATATATCAGTAAACTATCAGAGACAAAGAAACATTTACTTAATAAACTAGTTCTTCTGCCCACATTCACAAAATATGATTTCTTATAGTCACATACTAGAAGAAATATGCTTAAGAATAGACAAAATTATTATGCAGTGTTTAAAATGGTTATGGAAACAATTGTCATAATAACAAAACATGGTGATCCTGCTGATTTTCGTTAATAAAACCTTAAAAAGTTAATAATGAGCTCAGAAGGTAATTTTAATCCATATACACTGAGTAGATTGGAATATACTCTTTTTGGCTTAGGTTTGAACCATTTAAGTGTGGTAAGACAGCTATTTTTGATTTAAGCATTTTTGTGTTTTCCTTATCTTTCAGATAGCCACAAATCAAAACTTAATAGGAGGCATGCTATTTCAAATAAAATAAAACAAGAAACACTCTAAACACACAGCATATCCAATAGATAAGACAAATATAATACTTAAATTTTCTCTAAAACTTTAATAGAAAGTACCTAAAGACAAAACCAGATAAGTAATACTATATTTAAACTAAGTTGCTTATTTCAGTTCAGTTCAGTTGCTCAGTTGTGTCCGACTCTTTGCGACCCCATGGACTGCAGCACACCAGGCTTCCCTGTCTATCACCAACTCCCAGAGCCTACTCAAACTCATGTCCATTGAGTCGGTGATGCCATCCAACCATCTCATCCTCTGTCCTCCCCTTCTCCCCCTGCCCTCAATCTTTCCCAGCATCAGGGTCTTTTCAAGTGAGTCAGTTCTTCGCATCAGGTGGCCAAAGTATTGTAGTTTCAGCTTCAGCATCAGTCCTTTCACTGAATATTCAGGACTGATCTCCTTTAGAATGGACTGGTTGGATCTCCTTGCTGTCCAAGGGACTCTCAAGAGTCTTCTCCAACACCACAGTTCAAAAGCATCAATTCTTCGGTGCTCAGCTTTCTTTATAGTCCAACTCTTACATCCATACATGACTACCAGAAAAACCATAGCTTTGACTAGACAGACCTTTGTTGGCAAAGTAAAGTTGCTTGTTTAGAAACAATTTTAATTTTTCCCAATTTTAAAACATAGAACGTGAACAAAAACACAAAAAGACATGTATATAATGAGAATTTAGAAAATATGAAAAAGAATATTTAAAAAAACAAAAATCTTATTTGGGAGTAAGAACATTTACTTTTTTGCATGTGTATATAATTTAAAATTATTTAAACTGTCTCACTGATATAGAACGGACATTAAACTTTTATATTTAAAGTGTACAGTTGAATGAGTTTCCACGGGTGTATAAATCATTACCACAATCAAGTTAATATTTTCCCAAAAGATTTCTTGTATCCAGTTGTAATCTATCCTCCAATCTCTTTCTTCTCTCTGTCTAGGAGTTTAAGTTTACATATATGAGAATTTTTGATATCATCCTACACAGGTCTTCCCTGGTGGCTCAGACGGTAAAGAATCCACCTGCAATTCTGGAAACCTGTGTTCGATCCCTGGGTTGGGAAGATCCCCTGGAGAAGGGAATGGCAACCCACTCTAGCGTTCTGGCCTGAAGAATCCCATGGACAGAGGAGCCTGGTGGGCTGCAGTGCATGGGGTCACAAAAAGTCGGACACGACTGAGAGACTTTCACAGATTCTTAAGATTCTATTCATTTAAAAAAAATTCTTTCTGTTCTTCAGATATAATATTTTTTATTGATCTGTCCTCAAGTTTACTGACACTTCACTCTGCTATCTCTGTTATAGTTCTGAACTCAACCAGTGAATTTTTCCAGATGTTGTATTTTTCCAGTCTGAAGAGTTTTATTTGGTTCTTTTAAAAATAGATTCTGTTTCTCTGCTGAGATTTCGTCTTTTCATTCATTTCTCCTTCTCCACTCTCTCCCCTCCACCATCCCCCTCCTGCCCTATCTTCTTAGTTCTGAAGGCAGGTAAAGATGGCAGGGGGTTCAACTGAAATTTTTGCAGCTGCGTCCTCTACAATCATGCCTTGGAGCAAAACATTCAAGGAAAACAATCGAGACCCTCCCACCAAGGGGGCTGCTTCTCCATATTTGATTTCCCACCACAACCTTCTTAGTTTTGCTTATTCTTACCTTTTCCGGTAACTGGTTTTTATTTTCATTGTATTTAGCAGGGACCCATCAGCTATAGAGGGTTTACAACATTGTAGAAACTGCACCCTAGAAATATTTATTTTAGTTTTATAAACGACAAATTTTAGATGCAATAAAAGCAAAGAGCTAGACTTTTATAATACAAAATGCCTACCTGTAGCTTTAAAACCATTTGTTGGGCCCCAAAGTTTTGGGGGTAAAAACTGGGGGCCTTTCTTGGCTTATTTAATGGGCGTCCCGGGTGGCGCTGGTGGTAAAGAATCTGCCTGCCAGTGCAGGAGATGCAAGAGACATGGGTTTGATTCCTGGGTTGGGAAGATCCTCTGGAGAAGGAAATGGCAACCTCCTCCAGTATTCTTGCCTGGAGAATCCCATGGACAGAGGAGCCTGGGGAGCCACAATCCATGGGATCGTGAAGAGTCAGTCACGACTGAGCATGAGCTCAAGAATATTAATAATACCAAGTTAATATAAATTTGAAATGAGCTTCAGATGGTCATTTGGTTGCACTTGATACTTCCTGTTTCTGCTCCTGGACACATGCATAGTGAATTAAATTACTGCAATTTTCCAGGCCTTTATTAATTCATTTGTATAGAAAATAAGCAACAAAAATAGTGGTCTTAAGGGTTCTTAGCAAAAATATGAGAGATGTTTGACGTTGTTTCCTAATGACCTGTTAATTGTTTAGCAATGAAGTGTAAAGTGTTCCAATACAGACCTCTTATTGCCTCCAGTGGCTTTAAAAATTCTGATTCAGCTTTTTCTTTGCAACTACTATTAGTCTCTTTCTTTTAGTCACTAAGTTGTGTCTAACTCTGGAGTGGATTGCCATTTCCTTCTCCAGAGGATCTTCCCAACCAGGGAATTGAACCTGGATCTCCTGAATTGCAGGCAGATTCTTTACTGACTGAGCTATAAGGGAAGCCCCTATTAGTCTAATATTGAGCAAAAGTTTGAACACAAAGTCACAGAAGAGGAAAACAATGGGATCAAGCAATCCTTTTTTTTTTTTTTTAGATGCTTTTCATTTAACAAAATGCCATCAGCATTTAATCATTTTTTAGATATTTGATCGTCATTCTGAAGCATCTCCCAGGATAATGCGATGATTCTGAGTGCCTCTGGTGGCTACAGGAAATGTTGCAGTGTATCTGGTGTTTAGCTCACAGATTTCCTCCTCAGATGACCAAATGGTCCTAGCAATGAGCTAGCAACATGACTCCAGCAGTTCTTTGAGTAGCCTTTATTCACGTTGCTTGGGACTGGGCTTACAGTCTCCTGGAGTTAATTGCAGCCACCAGTCTTTCCTGCCGAGCCAGCTGCTTTTTATGGTTAGAGGAGATAAACAGAGGCTCAATGGGAGATCTATTTCTGGATGTTGAAAGGGCTTCTGTGCTGCTGGCTGTGTGTGCAGGGGGGAGTCCCCCAACCTCCCTCATAGAATGCCTGGATGATTTCTTGGGCTGTCCTCATGCGGGTACTTCCTGTACCTAATTTAAATAGTAGATCAGCTAAGAGAAACAAGTCTCAAAGAGTCTTAAAGTCTGCAATCATGTCTAACTAGGTAAACCAAAATTCTAATTTGGCAAGCCACTACATTAATTCAACATTGAATTAATAACCAGGATGAGAAATCTATTAATTTGGGATCACTACGAGACTGTTGGGCTACAGTTCATAGGGTCACAGAGAGTCAGACACAAGTGAACAACTGAGCTCACATGTTAAAACCCAGCGATTATTAAGAACATTCTCTGGGTCAAGTGTGTTTTTTGTGAGGGAAGCAGAAGGGAGTTGCCATTCATTGAATACTACTTTGAACCTCCTGTATGAACATTTATCCCCAGTATATTTATTCCCATTGTGCAGTTGTTAAAGCAAAATTTAACTGTATACAATTATGAATGGTTTTTAATGCTGTAGTTTGACTTTATTACATATTACTGTTCACATAATAAGGTGAGAAATCTGGTTCTACTATATTCAAAGAAGGGAAATTGTCTACAGAAAGACCGAATACCTGTTCCAAGGCCATACTACCCAGGAGCAGGCAGCAGAAGCCAGGTCTTTGGGTTCAAGTTACACTCTTTTAGTACCCCAGAGAATCTTACTCATGTGATCTAAATTCCTTGCTTAAGAATTCAAGTCATCTGGAAGTTTATACCTCTCCACAAACTTTCACGTGTAAAATTAATGAGTCACAGGTATGAAACGCCTGCTGCTGCTGCTGCTAAGTCGCTTCAGTCGTGCCCGACTCTCTGCGACCCCATAGACGGCAGCCCACCAGGCTCCCCTGTCCCTGGGATTCTCCAGGCAAGAATACTGGAGTGGGTTGCCATTTCCTTCTCCAATGCATGAAAGTGAAAAGTCAAAGTGAAGTCGCTCAGTCGTGTCCGACTCTTTGCAACCCCATGGACTGCAGCCCACCAGGCTCCTCCGTCCATGGGATTTTCCAGGCACGTGTACTGCAGTGGGGTGCCACTGCCTTCAGTATGAGGTGTATAGTCAATACCTGTGTAGTATCTTTGTTATGTTAACATATGGTCACTAGGCTTATTGTGGTGATCACTTTGAAATGTATAGAAAAATCAAATTACAGTGTTGTGTAACAGGAACTGACAGTGTTCTAGATAATTATACTTCAAAAATAAACTCACAGAAAAACAGATTAAGCGCTGTGGTTACCAGAGGCAGGGAGTAGGGGGAATGAAGATTGGATGAAGTCAATCAAAAGGCACAAAATTTTAGCAATAAGTACTAGGGATGTAATGCACAATAGGATAAATATGATTAACACTGCTCACGTGACATTTGGAAGTTTTCAAGAAAGTAAATCTTAAAGTTCTCATCACAACGAAAAATTGTTTTTTCTATTTTTAAAATTCTTCTATCTATATGAGATGATGGGTGTTCACTAAACTTTATTGTGA
Source organism: Cephalophus harveyi (assembly GCA_006410635.1). NCBI lineage: Eukaryota > Metazoa > Chordata > Mammalia > Artiodactyla > Bovidae > Cephalophus > Cephalophus harveyi. The sequence goes on along the minus strand of SJYT01031297.1, from coordinate 143,330 downwards.
TAATCCTTTCATGATGTATTGATATGTGAGTCAAATCCTGATGCTGTATACCTTAGACCTTTGCCTAGCACTCTCTCCATTAGACTGGAGTTGGGGCCTGGTCTTCTCTGAAATGCATATACATTATGCATCGTTTTACAAAAGAGGAGCTCAACATATGTTTACTAAAAAAATAATTAACTAAATAAAAACTATTGAATGGTTTTTGACAAATAAATCAAAGAGAACATCACTGGCATTATTCTGTGTGCTTGCAGACACATGGTCTCATGTGACGGGAGCCTCAACTGTGTGTGAGTTATTATTCCGTTTCCCAATGTTCCTTTGTCCCTGGTAGCTCAGTTGGTGAAGAATCCACCTGCAATGCAGGAGACCCTGGTTCGATTCCTGGGTCAGGAAGATCCGCTGGAGAAGGGATAGGCCACCCACTCCAGTATTCTTGGGCTTCTCTTGTGGTTTAGCTGGTAAAGAATCCGCCTGCAATGCACGAGACCTGGGTTAAATCCCTGGGTTGAGAAGATCCCCTGGAGAAGGAAAAAGCTACCCACTCCAGTATTTTGGCCTGGGGAATTCCATGGACTCTCAGTCCATGGAGTTACAGAGTCAGACATGATTGAGCATCTTTCACTTTCTCTGCAAAAAATTGCAGATGTTAAAAAGTGGATAAGGTAGCTTGCCTGATTCCCTGGTTAATAAGAGGAGATGAGGAAGCTATCTAGTGCTGTGATTCAAGGGTCTTCCTCAGCATGGGTTCAGATCTCAGCTCTGTCCCTGACAGGCTTTATGATGGAGCGTTATTTAGACTCAGTCAGTGAGCTTTCTGGGTGGTGCTAGTGGTAAAGAGCCTGCCTGCTAATGCAGGAAACATAAAGAGATATGGGTTCAATCCCTGGCTCAGGAATATCCCCTGGAGGAGGGCATGGCAACCTGCTCCAGGATTCTCGCCTGGAGAATCCCATGGACAGAGGAGCCTACAGGGTTAAGGACATGATTGAAGTGACTTAAGTCACACACAATGCTAACAAATAATTTAACAGTGGTTAATTCTAATGCTTGAGGGGAATCAGACACTCTAATGTCACAAAAAAATGCCTTTGGTTCTAAAATCAGATGGGGTTTGCAACTGTCCTGATTTAACTTCATCTCCACCTGGATCCAGGCTCTTCCAGGTAACTCCTGGCTCCTTTTTCCTATTCTAGCTTCTCAAATGTCCTTTTCTTTCCTCTTTCCTTTCTTTCTCCCTTTCAGCCCATTCTCCTTCTGTTCCTTTTCTTTTGGATACTGTTTAATTGAGGTGTAGAGAATTCATCAGCCAGGTTTAGAAGTGATCTGGTGAATGGAAGATGCAACCAGGACTCTGCAGATAGCGATCTTCTAGCCTCACCATAACATTAGATTGAACTTAAAAATTCACCTCCTCAATTAAAAGACAAGCAAACAGAACAACTTCCTTTACACACGCAGGATGAGACAGCCTCGGGATGTGTTGCCGATGCACAGATGTCACAGCCTCGCTGTCCCTCCCCTCGTGCACGTGCAGGAGACCCACTTCTCTTGGAAGCCTTGTCCACAGGGGTGGGCAACAGCGGATGTGGGCCCTGCAGGGAGGCGGCAAGCAGCGCCAGGACCCCACACACCCCATTCGTCCTCTGGCCAGTGCCTTGTCTAACACCCAGATGAAGTGATACTGTATTTTTTATCACCCCTTTCTAGTCAATGACTGTCCCCACTGCCAAAGTAACGAGTGTTGTATCTTTTATCACCATTGATCAGTTTCATCTGTGTTGATGGTTCTATCAACATATCCTTGTTGCGTCTGGCTTCATTTGTTCAACATCTGTGAGAGTCAATCACATTTTTGTGCACTGCTCTGTTGTTGAGTCATTATGTCCAACTCTTTTGCAACCACATGGACTGTAGCCGACCAGGCTTCTCTGTTCATGGGATTTCCCAGGCAAGAATACTGGAGTATGTTGCCATTTCCTTCTCCAGGGCATCTTCCTGACCCAGGGATCTAACCTGTGTCTCCTGCATTGGCAGGTGGATTCTTTACCACTGAGCCATCAGGGAAGCCCATGCATTGCTCTGTAGATTTTTAAAATTATTATTTTTCATTGTTATTGTCTTACAATATTTCATCGTATAAATATATGTAAATATACCCCAGTATACTTGTCCACTTTACTGCTGACAGGAATGCTTATACATGTCCTTTAGCCAACAAATGCCCTTGTTTCCCTAATGATATATCTAGGAAGGCATTATCAGGAAGGCATATATATTTAGCTTTAATGGTTAGCAGTTTCTACTTTTCCCACTTCATGCCAGCCCCTTCTGTCTGAGGAGCAATCACTACCCTAAGCCAAACGCTTACTTTTACAGTGTTTGTGTCTTTATCACACTCCATGCAGAATGATCTCACTGTCCTGTGTGCTTTCCTCAAAATCTGCCACAGCAACACAAGACGAGCCACCTTCCAAAACGCACACCCGTGAATTTCTGTGCATTCCTGCTTTTCCATTCTTAAGAATCGAGTGCAGACGTGACTTCAATAATTTTCCAGATTTACTTACATACATGTAATTTTGGCACTGCCCAATATTACCTTTTGATGTCTTTACATTCCAAATCTACTGGGAAAAAAACCAAGAGTCTTCTCTTTTAAAAACTTTTATTAGGCATTGCTAGATGACGGTGCATGATGTCCTGCACACATCATGCAAGTAAACAGCACTCCACAGGAATCCACACAACAGTTCATACAGTGACAGAGTAGTTGGTTCCCTTTATAGTCTGCATCTAAGTAGAGTGAATGTTGTTATACCCCTCCATGAGATCTGATCTCATGATTAAGATTACCCTTCCATTCTAAAACAATCAACCAAAAACAACAAAAAATAAATGTAGAAGCCCAACCACAACACAGAGCCATAGGGACATTACTAAAAGTCCAAAATTGGACTCCAGAGTCTCACAAGGTGTCCATCTTTTAAAAGGCTTGACCCTAAAATTTGTGTGATCTGACACGTGGGTTGCTTTTACCGCCAGCAGCAAGTGAGAATGTGTTTATGAAGAAGGATCGTTACACTGATACATATCCACTGAAAATTCTTGAGGTAATAGATTTTTAAATTTCACTGCTTTAAAAAAAAAAAAAAAATCTGTTAATTTCCATGTCCCATCCAGCAGGACATATCTGTTGGCAGGAAGATTCTTCTCCTCTTTTTTCCTTGTCAAATATTTACACATATTTGCATATACAACCTGTGTCTTTGTCTTTTCTAAACACATGATTTATTTTAATTATTCATTATACATTCATCAGGAAAAGTCAAATTATATATTATGGTACATAAAGAATACAACAACACCAGCTTTTTGTATAAAACTAACACAAAAGGCAAAGACCAAGAAGAGCAGGATAATATATTGTCCAAATGTCTCACTGTTCATAAAGCCCACTGTGAATGAGTAACTCCATTTAAATAGCAAACACCACCAATTCTTCGGCATCTCTGTGGAATTACAAAGTATTATCAAAGACAAGTGGTAGTAAACTGGTCAAAATCCTGAAGTACCATATAATTACTTTTATTTTTAATGCTTTGTAATTTTGTCCTAATTGGAGCTATAAAGATTTATAGCCATTCCAGCTCTTGTTTTAAACTTTAATAATCAGCATTCTTTTTGGTGGCTTAAAAATACATTTCAGTTGTAATGGCTTCAGTTTATGGTGTTTAAGATCCTTTTTTTAAAATGCTTTAGCTTAAAAATGACTATGAATTTAAGAAAAATATATTGGCTAACCTGCTGTTCTGGAGAAAATACAGTGAATGAAGCGGCAACTGCAGCCTGCATATATATATTCCTAAAGTGTCTCATCAGCACTTTACACAGAAGCACAAAGAAACACTCACAAAAATATATGGCTCTTCAGACAAGAAACAAAGTCAAGTGAAGAAAATAAGGCACTAATAACATAGATAAATGTTACATACTCTCATCACACAAAGCACCATATGGAAGGTTAAAGGGACTATACAATTAGTGCTATTGGAAAACGGTAATAAACCCAGTTTCCCTGACCTTAACTCACGAATTTCTTCTTTTCTGAAAAGTAATTAATGTATAAACACTAGAATAGTGGGGAGGAGGAATTATATATTATGCTAAAAGCACAATTCATGGAACCAACAGCATGAAACAACCACTTGGAGATAAGAAGCCGATCACTCTAAAAAGGTAAGAAATTAAAGTCTGAAACCCTCCCAATTTTTCAACATTTTCATCATAACAGAATTTGTTTCCTTTCCAATTTTCTTTTAGGAATTTCTACAAAAGAGTATTAATATTTTCTATTTTCTTATTTCTACATGCTTCTTTCTTAAAATACATTCAAAATTACTTCCTCCACATAGTTTTATGAATACCAAAGTTAATTGTATGACCAATGAAATGTAGAAAGGGATAAAAAGTAAAATTACATAAATATTTGCCAATGTCATTGAAAAAGCAAAGAAAATCTCTTTTCAACCAGGCTCATATATTACTATGAAAAGGAGTATGACATTATTAATGTTACAGAAAATGAAAAGAATGTAATGAGACTATTCTAATAACAAAATGAAGCTCTTTCCATATAGAATTTAAAATAATATGTCTTAAAGAAAGGGTTTGTAATCAGCTGATAAAAAGCACACTTTATCTAGAATTTTCTTTACAAAGGAACACAAAGCATGCTAATTTTGTATAAACTGAAAATTTCAGATACTTCTATCATATATTTAGATAGTGTTTACTTGAAAGAATAAAGGTATATTTGGACATAGAAGAAATAATATATACTGAAAAATATTATTTTTAAGAACTTGACTGAATTATTCACACTATTTCTCCAGTGGGAGGATGAGGTGAACACCTAACTTTACAGGGAACTGATAACCAAAGTAGTGGGCCAGCTACAAGGAAAAATCTGAAATAACATTATCTCAGAGATTTGGGGGGCATTTAACACCCAAGTTTGACCCTCCCTTAAGTTCTTCCATATTATGTAATAAACCTATACTAATATACCATGACTGTGGGTTTTCATATCAGTGAAAATGTTGAACATTTGCAAACTTTGCATGATTTCTCTAGGAAAGGGCTGATATGAGTTACATTCAATGCCATCCACTGTAGATTATCAAAAAGTCTAATAATGTTCACAGAGTAAGGATCCATGGTCAAGTCTTACATACAAATGTGACAACATTATAAATCCAGCCTTAAGACCAAGCTGTGGGATTTTTGTTGAAACAAAGACCCCCAGGCACACATCTGGCCATTTTGGATGGATCAAGAATGACTTGGGGGTCACACTGAATGAATGTCCACATGTGCTTTCTGTCCAACCAAGATGCAAACACAATATTGACCTTACAATAGTCCTGAAGCAATTCTGAAAGCCACGTTTTAGAGTATTTCTAGGCTCTCTGATTCAACTGACATCATCTCATTCATTTTACTTCATATCAGAGGGCTGGGCCTGGCGTGCTGCCGTCCGTGGGGTCACAAAGAATCCTACAGGACTTAAGGACTGGGTAACAGCAAGAGGGCAGCCCAGGGTGTTCCAACTCCTCTCAAGAAGAGGGACAGTGTTCCAAGTTGTCTTGGCATGTTTCAACTTACATATCTACTACCAGGGCCAAATTGTGGAGTCCTTTCAGTTTGAATTTCATTAGAGTCAAAAAAGTTAATGGTCAGACAGAAGTTATCCCACATTCAGTCAAGATAGGAAGGGGACTGCAGAGGGCAAAAGCAAGATAACTAAGAAATCTACAAAGAAAACAGAAACTTGATGATCAAGTATGTGAATATCACTTTACAAGTAGGGAAAAAAGTAGTATGATGGATCAGAGCGACAAAAATGTGGGATAGCCCTGAAAAAACAAAACATATTTCCTATGCTAATAAGGTTGTGTAATCTAAGCAATGCAGAGCTAAATACACCTAATGAAATTTCTTTTGTAAACTAAAAGGAAGTGGCCAAAAAAAGGTAGTAGCAATCTTTTGTTTTTTTAAAAAATTCATTGCCTTTTAAGGCCATATTGATAGTCTCAAAACAGTCACTTCTTTAACCAAAAAAGAACATAATTTCTAACATGGAAAGTACATGCTGCTAAACTGGCACCATGAGGCTATATAGTCCATAGGGTTGCAGAGTCAGACATGACTGAGTGACTAATACTTTTTTTTTATGAGGAAATGTAAACTATGTGATATTTGAAGGCTTCAGCTAATGATCCAAAAAGAGGACTGCAGCTCTCACACTACTGAGACTCTGTTTCTTGGATTCTGATTAAGTGACTAAAGTTCCAGCCCCTGAACAGCGAGGTACAGTACAAGTCCCACACAACGGTTGGCTGTGAAATGAGTATAGCTTTACCCTCTGCGCTGTGCTTAGTCCCTCAGTCGTGTCCGACTCTTTGTGACCCCCATGGACTGTAGCCTACAGGCTCCTCTGTCCACGGAGATTCTCCAAGCAAGAATACTGGAGTGGGTAGCCCTGCCCTCCTTTGGGGGGGATCTTCCCAGCCCAGGGATCAAACCCAGGTCTCCCACATTGCAGGTGGATTCTTTACCATCTGAGCCACCAGCGAAATCCCTTTATGATTTACAAAGAAGTGTCTTTCTCTTTTAAAGGTTTGCATTGGTAAGGCAGCATTTCACAATCTTGAATACTCCCCAAATTTGGACTCTGATTTTGTTCAGACCAAATTTATAATTATTTCATAATTATTAAAACAATAATTATGGATATTCATATTAAAATGAGATTTGCAACTTATTTTCAGAGGAAGATGTCATAATTAAAATACAATGATTTGAACAAACAAAATATGCTTACACTGGCTATTAATGGTAGTTCTGATTTTCTATGGTACTAGTTGGTGGAATTTCTTTTATAGATTTCATGAAAAATAAAAAATGCAGTAAAACACGCAGTGGAAACTAATTTTTTAATCAAATATTCCAATGAAGTTATTAGGTAACATGTATTAACTGCTTGTTAGGTTTGAGCTCCTAATACCAATTTTTAGAATTACTATATGTTTCAGAAACTTGGCTATATCTTTTTCAGGTATGTTTTACTTGTTTTAAATTTTCAGCTTCTGATTCTACCCTCCTCCCTGCTCTCCTGCCATATTTAAAGAGGTGACATATATTTGCTAACACTGTTATTCTACTGTCTCCATCAAAACTTTGCAATCATTTTATTCAACTCTGTCAGATTACTTTAAATGACACAAGCATTTTAAAGTGCATTATTGGACCTTAAGGCTATATTTATAATAGGCATTAACACAAAACAATAAAGCTGACCACAGGAAAGATTACTTTCAAGAGTTGAGACAGATCTCAGCCACAAATATGAAAGGTTAAGCACACAATACAATGGGAAGACTGACATTAAGGCATATGTGCAGCTTGCATAAAAAATTCAAATATAAAATGGCATTTGGTATGAATTTTTATCTTGGTACTTAATTCAGTATACCAATTAATATTACTTAGGCCACTAACTTTTATAATCATGAATTCAATAGAGCTTATAAAATTGTAGTGTTAAAAACAACTGCATTGTTTAATAAGGGAGAAACTAGATCGATGTGTTAGCAGATGTACTATAATTTGACAAAGGTCCAGGAGGAATGAAACTGCCTTGCAGGTTACTAAGTGAGTTTTTAACCCACTCCTTTCCTCCTCTTTTCTACTTCAGAGGAGCTGGTTAGAGTCTCAGAGGAGTGGAGAAAATGAGGTTGGGGTGTTTGGGGACTGGAAAACTGTTTGAAGGTATTGTAGGGGAGCCTTGGGCCATCTATTTGGGTGATAGGATCAAAAGATGAAGACTCACCTGTGGCCTCGGGACTCAAGAGATGATGGGTCACACAAGACAGGGAATTTCCTGATAGGCACTCATGAATCCGATATCACAGAAAGGACAGCACAATTAAAGATATCAGGTTGTAACCGGACCAGTGTTTAATTATCTTTGATTGTTTTCCAGTCTGCTCTACCTTTAGGAAACAATAGCACCTATCAGAAAATCAGGGTGGTGGCAAGAGAATGCTGTTTGTGCCAAAAGGTGTGATTCCTCTTTTCTTCTTAACTCCACATACAGAAGTCCTTCAGGAAATGCTGGGAATCATTGTAAAATAAATGTCATGCTGTTCTGTTTATAAGCACCCCAACAAATCGTCAACTTTATGTACACTCAGAGTTATTTTTCTGTGGATAATGTGGTCATTCATAATTACCAACATACTGCTTCCTACTTTTCACAATGGCATAATTAAGTTCCTCTGTGGAACAACATGCATGAACATGGATAGTGTTTTTAAAATGTGACAAATATGATCACTTTAGCCATTTCACTTAAATTCCTCAAGTTTTAAAACTAGGCAATCCAAACATCAATGTATCTTTCTCTCATTATATTATAGACATCTCATTGCATTTTATTTTTATTGGAATAAGATGAATTTTCTTTTGTGTTGGCAAGATATTTATTTGGCTAATCAAGCATGAGGACAAATTATCCTGCAAATATGCTTTTCTTTAAAAATGGTGCACTTTTACACAACTTTTTCTCCAAGAAAAGGGTCTTAAATATATTATCTCTATGATCTTCATTCATCCAAAATGCATTAAAATTTTATTACAAATATAAAAACCAAATTTTAAACCTTATGAAAATGTTCACACAGTGACAAAAATATATGTAAAGGGTCTTCACCAATGTTTTGTAACAGAGAAGTGAAAACAATCTTGATGTCCATTTAATAGGGGACTGATTAAATAAATAAATGTATGCCCCTCGATGGAATATGTAGTAATTTACAAAAGAATGAGGTAACTCTATTTAAACACTTATGGAAATATGTCTACCCATACATAGTAAAATGAAAAATAGTCACAGGACAGTAAGCATATTATTATTCTATTTGTACAAAACGAATACATACACAGATACACACACACACACACACATATTTACTTATTTGTATATTTTTAGATAGTATCTGGAAAGACCTATACCAAACCATTAAGAGTGGTTACCCCTAGAAAATAAGGGGTGGGGAAAAGCAGAGGAATTTGTATTTTATAATTCCTTATAGCTGATTTTTTTAACTGATATTGCATTTATAATAAAAAATACTAAAATGATAAGCCTTGGATAAAAAGATATTCATCTTATGCACATACTTCTTTTTCTAAAGGCATTTCTAAAATTTCCTCCAAAAGGTAAGGTTGTTTTACCTTCAATGTTGGCACTAACATATAAATAATCTCTTTTATCTTTCTCCTTCCTTTTTAAGATCTTAATGACACTTAGCAAAAAAATTCACAAATACCTACTGTTAAGTCACTAGCAAGGAAAGGCCTGATACATAGCAACTCTGAAAGTGAAAAATGCACAGATTAATTTTAAAAAGTCTACGAAATATAAAAATGAAAATCCTGTGCAATGCTGTGCACACTATCACAAGTGTTGATGAAAGAGCCTTCACTGATAACAGACACTGCTCTGTCAGTGGAAAACTGGAACATTTCCAAATAATATAAAAATATCTCCAAAAGATAAGTTATTCAAAGAAAGGAATAAAAAATCCCTGAGTAGGCCAAAGACAACAGACACACAGATACAATAACCTAAGGAAATAGATTATCCAGGACCAGAGAGTATAGTATTTAGCTAGTTGGGATATATGTATTCATATGCAGCCATGTATATATCTAAATATATATACATACACATATCATACATAGACACATCCACTAGATTTAGAATTAATCACATGCACACATCATTTAACTAACATCTAAGTCCAGGAAGGGAAAGACTAATTTACAAAAATTAAGCACTTTTATGACAATATTATGTGGATTTAGGGCTATAACTTTCCATTTTCTCAGTTCTCATACTAAAGGATGTAGACCAGGCACTCGATAAATATTTGTTGGATTGACAGATAGTTGGCTCAACGGGAAAACAGTGCAGAGGCACGGATGGATTTGTGAAGCTACAGCATGACTTCTTGTATCATGTTATGATTTTGAAATATGCTATTCTAGGACCATAAATGGACACAGCCTCCTCTAACTGGAAACAGACTAGTCCAGCAGTAAAGTTTTTCTGAGTGTTACTCAGAGAGAATGGAAGTGCTGGCTTGTTCTCTGTGCACATAAACTTAACTATCATGGACTTTTTAGATCAAATAAAAATGATAAATGTTATACTCTGAAGCCCAACAAGACAAACTATCCATGTTAATGCATGTTTTATCACATAATCTATTTCAATTAAGAAAAGGCAGCTGACAAGTAAATGGCTACATCAATGCCAATAACTAATGTTAAGGATTTGTAGACAAGTGGAAACTTTAGGCTTCTTAGGGGTCTTTAATGATGAACACTCATAATGAAAACAAAATAAAACACAATTTAGTTACTTGTCCTTTTCTTACTTTTAAAGACTTCTCAGTTTGGTAAAACATCCTGGAATTTTTTTTTTTTTTTTTTTTTTTTTTTTCATTTTTTTGCTTCCTTCTCTAAAAGCAGTTTATGTTTTAGATAAACCTGTGAAGATAAAAAGTTTTGTTTCAAATCACCCCTCCATAAGAAGATACCAACACATTATTATGCACCGAAGCACTAAACATAAGAAAAATCCTTCAAAAACAGTATTTGTTTTTATGAAAAACTTGGGGACAAATAGAGAGAGTGAAAGGAGAGCTGAGAGAGTGGGGTTTTAAATAATACCATATGCTTAATCTAAAGCATAATTATTATCATCACAAGTTGGTTAAACAATTAGCAGAATGGGGATATGTTCAAAGGCCTCAGCAGTTCTCTCTACAGCAAACTCATTTAAATTAACTATAGAGTGAAGCAAGTATGCCAACATGTAAGAAATCTGAAAAGAAGACTGAATGTTTAGGTCTCGAGAATTTCCTAGAAGTAGCCTATCCGTTTTGTCAGTTTATAAAGTTTGATAATCCTTGAGGTGACCCTGCACAAATTTCCGTGTGTGCATCTGAAACACACAGAAACAGCAAGAAACAGAAAGGGTCAACATCAAAATCACCTGTTGTCTACACTGACTTTAATTCAATACATTACCAAATTATGCCCACAAAGGAACGATCGTCTTTAAATAAGTCTACAAAAACGTGGAAAAATAGTGTAGAGGCATGGAACTCGACAAGAACAAGGTATGGACCTAGTTTTAATATAGGTATGTATATACACACACATTCACACCCCTATAAGTATACACTTCAGAGTCTTCTCATTTAGTTTCACTAGTTCCTTTTTGGGCATTGAGATTTATAACAATTAGAGCATTTATAACAATTATAACATTAGAGGAGGAAGGAATTATAAGCTTGGGCCACAGATGAAAGCAGGTGCGTGTGGTGAGCCTCCATCCTCGGAAAGGTGGCCTTGCTTGTTGTGCAGATGGCACTTGAGTTATTCACCCAAGTCACAGAAGAAGGCCCAGAGGAGAGTCAGGGACAGAGACAGTCTAAGCAGTGCGCAGGAGACACGTGCTCAGACAGTTTTGAGGATAACTGGTTCTAATCAAAGTATTGTCTTCCAAGAACCATGAAGAGTCTATGATATAGATGTTTGTAGTCTATGAAAGTGACCGTTTCGTAAAAGCAGCAATCTGTATACGGAAAAGACAGGATACCATGTTGGGAATGCACTGGAGCTAGAGGCTTTGTGGCCTGCAGAGAACACGGGGAAGAGGAGGCAGAAGGTTCCTCTAGGCGGTTGCAAGGTGCAGCCCTCTGACACGTGTATCATCCTGTGCGGTTCTTACCCAGACCAGTGCTGTCACGTGACATCATCTGCATTTACCAGTGCATTCCTGTCCGTGATCGTTTTCTCTGTTTTTTACAAAGGCAATAGATAGGAAATACAAATAAACCTGGGGATTAAGAGAAAAAGATGAAAGCTAATTAAAAGAACAGGCTTTTAGTACTATAGATTTGTAACGTTTCTATTTTCAAATGTTCATTTTGCAATCTATTTATTAATAATCATTATTTAGTAATACATGAAAAGAAGAAAGATACCTTTGCTATGAAACGTACTTAGTTTCTCAAGATTCTCTTCTTTATTCTTTGTTTTTTAAACTCTCTCCTCACCTTTGAACAAAGTCTGTGACACCAGTTTTGATATGAATTTTTTTAAAATCAAAATATCAAAACTTAAGTTTAAGTCTTCTTTATTAACCCTGGTTATATCTTTCACACTGATATTCATGCTTTGGTTTCAGGCCATATAACATGTTACTCAAGAAGATGGGTGGTGGAGCAAATGTCAGCTTTGATTTCTAATTCTACCATTTGTGAGGTCCTAGTGACTAGCTTTAATTTCCTCAACTGTAAAATGCAGAAACAGCATCTACTTTATAAAGCCTCACTCATTGTAAGAACTTATAAATGTCAGTTACTTTATAATTCTGTCTATCCTGCACATGCGAATTACTTGTTAAACAGAGCTTCACATATAAAATCAATTTATTTAGGAAAAAAAGACAAATCCTATCTACTACGTGGAACAATTATCCAAGCAGCTTTTAGCTATCAAGTTTGCTTTTAAATTCTCTAAAGCAATGGTTCTCAAAGTGTGGTCCGTGGACCATCAGCATAAATGTCACCTAAACTTTTAGAGGGCTTCCCTGGTGGCTTAGGGGTTACAGCATCCGCCTGGAATGCAAGAGACCCCGGTTCAATCCCCAGGTCGGGAAGATCCCCTGGAGAAGGAAAATGGCAACCCACTCCAGCACTAGAAATCCATCTATAGTGAATCAGAAACTAGGGCAAGGACCCATTAACTTGTGTTTTAACAGCCTTCATGGTTCTTATAAAGCACTCTAGAGTCTCAGAATCACTGCTTGAAATGTGTATTTTAATATACCTGTATGAATGAAGCTATATTTATCACTGATACATTTTCTATTTGTCAGTGCTCAATTTTATGTTGGGCATGTGTTCCTACACACATCAAACATATCTTTTTGACCCAGGGAATCCTTTTATTAGAACTAACCACACTGTACCAGAGCCTCTTTCCTTTGATGCTCTAAACTGAACTCAGAATTGGAAAATCTGGGTTTTTGTCCACTGGAATCTTTTGGTAAAATTCTAATTACACTAATTTTTATATTAAAAGAGGGTTAATAATGCTTTATAAGAAATATGAATGAGAGTATTCCTGGACTGAAAAAGTGCCACACAAATACATCCTATATGAAACACATCCCTCTGAATCTATAAATCAAGTGCTGATGGCTTATCTAGAGCAAGCACGGGACAGGTATCTCCCCTGCTTACTAACTGAATCACTATTCCATTTACACGCATGTTCTCTCTACGGCACCCAGAGAATTCTTATCTCAAATACATTAAGTGTTTCTTACCGATGACAACTGCTATGGCCCCTAGTGCTAATCCCAAGACCAGAATTAGAGGTGCAACGAACAATTTTCCAGCTGGAAAACAAAAGGCAAACCATTCAGAGAGTCTTAAACTAAAACCAAAATACAAATTCAGCAACGCTCTTAAATATCACAGTGTGTATTTTTAAGGAGTCATTATAATTAAGGCAATATTTCTCTGGAACTGTATCAGATGTAGAACAAATATATGTAACTTCACTCAAGTCCTGGGCACATGAGTCATCCATCTCATAAATTACTTACCTTATACAATCAAGAAAATTCTAAAGCTACTGACTCACTTTATTCCACCAGAACCATTCAGCTTTATGCTTTTCCCTTAGATCTTTTCCATTTTCTTTTTTTTAATATTCTGAAAGATTAAAAAGGGAGTGACACATCCTGAGCCGGCAAAAGAAAATCTAATTAGCTCACAAAATGGAGTGCTAGTAGTGCCCAAGCCCACATCTGAAAACGTGATTTATTTATTTCCTGGGTCCAAAGAAAACTAATAACATGAACATCTAATATACTGAATGACAAATGGGATGTTTCAATACTGTTGTTAGAGAAAATTACCAGCAGACACACAATATACTGAAGGTTATTCAAATAAATCATTTTAGCAAACTTAAAAAGGAAGCACTTATAAGAAGGCTAAACACTGGTAAGGATGCCAGTGGCATCAATCAGCATTTTTTCTTCTGAATGAATAACTGAGCAGTGATTACAATAAACTCTAGTTACAGCACGGAGTTCACAACTGGAATCCTGCTAGTGTTAAAAGACGTTACATCTTTACATCGTAATCTTTATCATTACATGGTAATCTTGATCTCAAAGCATGTGACGTCACAACAGCTACAGAACCCAAACACAAGAGAAGAGGAAAGAATGGAGGGACTCTGCAGTAGAATCACACTGCTATTCAAGAATCAAGCAGCAACACCATTCTATAAATAAGGATGGTAATTTGGATTAACCAACTACATTAGAAAACAGAAACATAATGCTGCCGTTTGTTGGAAATTTGTCAGAAAAATATTAACATTTTTTATTCTTAAGAAAGGGTCTCTGGAACCACAGAAAATATATAGATAGAAAATATTTTTTTAAGGAAATATATTTTTAATATCTAATTTTGAAAAAAATTGCCATTCAGTTGACAAAATGTCTAACCATGAGGTTTAGTTACCTTTTTCACCAATGATATAATTTATCAAGCAATACTAAATCCCATTGAACAATTATATTTTGTACACTCGTAAAGCTATTCTTGAGTTTAGAATATATTGACATGCATATTTTAAGTGAATCTGTTTTCTCTTGTACATGTAGCTCAGTGTGCTCATTCATATTTCTTTTTAAAGTAATTATCAATTTTCATGAGTGATATATTTTCATAAGAGTGATAAAACATGACTGCAAAGTAATAGCACTATTGCTTTCAAACATCACAGGACTCAAAGAACCAGATATGTGCTCTCTTTCTCTCTGGGAAGCAATAAACTTATTATAATCATGCAACCAATATTTGACACATGTTTAAGTCTACTTTTAAAACTGTCTTGAGGACAGTTAAGCTCAGATTCTGTTATTCCTAGATCAATAATAATTCTTTTAAAATACTATTCTCAATAGCTGAAACAATATTCTATCATATTCATATATCCTATTTAAATATTTTAGTACTTATTTTTTGTTCCCTTTTTTGCTATTTTAAATTATACTTGCAAGTACACCACTGTCAGCCTAGATTTATTATATTTTAAAATGTCTATCACGTTACCATCAAATTTATTTGTAAAAGAACTGCACAAAATTTCCAATTCATTCAATAGAGTATGGAAATTCAGCATAGAATATTAACTTGACAAAATATTTGCTAATCAATAATCCAAAGAAACCTCATTTTATTTTAATTTACATTTCTCTGACTACTAATAATGCTGAATCTTTTAAAACATGTTTATTGGCTATCTTTATTTCTTCAATTCTGGTTCCAGACTTCTTTTTTTTTTTAAATTGATATTTATTTTTGGGGGGACTCCATTTCTTTTGCATAAGCCATTTTTGTATGTAAGCTACTTGCCAACAAGAAATCAATTAAAGACCTGTATTTTCTTCACCAATGTATGATTTAATACTTTGAATATTTGTATGGAATAAGATGAGAACTGAGCATTTTTCTGTCACTTTTATTCCCAATACGATTCACTGAAAAATCCACCTACTCCCTGAAAAAGTGAAAGTGAAAGTATTAGTCATTCAGTCATGTCTGACTCTTTGCAAACCCATGGACTGTGGGCCATCAAGCTCCTCTGTCCATGGAATTCTCCAGGCAAGGATACTAGAGTGGGTTGCCATGCCCTTCTCCAGGGGATCGTCCTGATCCAGGGACTGAACCTAGGTCCCCTGCATTGTGGGCAGATTCTTTACTGTTTGAGCTACCCAGGAAGCCATTCACTGAAAAATCTGCCTATTCCCTACTATGGAGATACTTCCATGTCAGAGGACGCTAATTATCCTCCAATCGCTGTTCTGCCTTATTCGCTATAGAGGCAGAACCTCTGATCTGTAGCTGGGCATATGGTGACATGAAATGAAGACCTTGTTTCTCATCCTCCAGGTATGAGAAGAGGGCAGGCCCTTTTCCTGTCTCTATCCAAGGACATCTGCAGACTTCTCAAACTGCAGATCAGGGAAAGACAGAGGTCAGGAGGGCTTCGCCGTCATCCATCCACTCTCTTCCATGGCAGGGAGGAAGCAAGCTTGGGACTGACAGAGTAACTCCTTGTCCTGCCTTTTGTAGGGATGAGATGTTTGAAACTGAACTGCTCTTTTATTTAAAAACACTGCTTATAAAATCATTTTATTCCATTTTGTAAAATGTAATGGGTAACATGGATTATTGCATTCTTCCCTGTTTGTCCATAGGAGAAAAGTCCACATTTTCCTGCCATACTTGTTTGAGATGTTCTGACAGCTGTCCTGAAGGTGGAAAAATATGTGTAGGAGAGAGAACTTATAAGGCCAGCTGCTCCCTGCTTTGTCAGGTACATCCTGACACACATGAGTACACACGTACACACACACGAAAATGGGCCCCAAAAGGAAACACAGGGGTTTTAAAACTTGCATTGTTATGTCTTCTGTGAATAAACAGAGGCTATATGTTAAGACCCATTGCTAGGTATCATCACTACAAAAATAAATGTGACAGTGTTCCCTTTTATCAAATCCCTTACAATAGGGTTTCAGAAGACTAATGACTTCACATTTCTGCGGTATATTCAATTATTCGTTTTTCGAACAAAATCCACTTGCTCATATAGGTAGTGTCCTGCTAACAAACTTAAGTTTTTTGTTAATTTTAAACACAAAAGGAGAGAAAATGTCTTCCTCCTATTTTCAGCTAAAGGCTCTGCTAGAATGCATGCCAGATGCTGAGATTTATCATAGCTGTCGGATTACATTTCTAAGCTCTATCATCATCACTGCGTACTTCCTGAGGAAGATTCCTATAAATAATGTTGGACACTCACCACAGACTGACCCTCGCACTAATCTCCTTAGGTGAGGTCTCTCTGGGAGGTAGCGGTATTTGCATCCAAATATACTGAGGTTTGAGGTGTGGTCTCCAAAGAAACGGAGCTGGCGGTATCTCTCCCCACAGCGGTAACAGAAATTAGTGTTACACTGGGAACAGGTCATATGGTCACACCCTTCAGTTCTCTGGATGTGGATCTGTAACAGAGAAAGAGAGAAAGAAGAACAAGGTTATTAAATTTTTAATAAAGGATGTATGGAACAAAAGATACAAGTTTCACCAAAATAAAAGCCTTAGATAGCATTCCTGAAGCTGTGAGTTTGCTTATAATCACATCCTTTAAGGACATCTTTATATCAAACCCTTTAGATGTGTAAAGCTCATTAACATTTCAGATGCTGAAGCTGTTGGCCTATTTTGACTAATATAAACAAACGCATCCTGAAGAAAATTCACTTATCTTTCTAAACATACATCTCACTCAATGATTAGGAGGCAATTTAAAATGCTGTGAAGGTATATTTTGTTGATGCTATGATAAGCAAAAATGAGGTGGCCTGGGAAATAAGAAGAGACAAAGAGGATTCTTTAAAAGGAAGGATTACATAAAAATTTTTAAGGGACAGAAATTTCTCTGTGTAAGGGAATGACAATAGGTAGAAAGTGAAAGTGAAAGTCGCTGTTATGTCTGACTCTTTGCAACCCCATGGACTATTCAGTCCATGGAATTTTCCAGGTCAGAATACTGGAGTGGGTAGACTTTCCCTTCTCCAGGAGATCTTCCCAACCCAGGGACTGAACCCAGTCGGGTGGATTCTTTACCAGCTGAGCCACCAGGAAAGCCCCAGTAGGTATACGTGTATTTGCAATCCCATTTTAGTTCCCAGCTCTAATGTTAGTTGCAAACACCTGTACAGGACTGTGTATACAACGCTACCCACACAACTGTTGTCGTTGTCAAGTTAACAGGAAAATACAGAAGTTGTTGCTATCAAGTTACAGGTAAATACTGAGGTTACTTCTTATCTCCCAGGCTACAATTTAGATGATACTACTTACTTATATTACTTATGAGAATAAAAATGTGATAATATACATAGAGGGACTAACCCACTTTGGAGGCACATACTGAGTCAGATCAGTACAATACTGGTTCCATTTATCCCTCCCCCTTCACTCACCTAAAACTGTGAGGAACCAAATACCTAGGCAGTATAACTGACATTCCCTGATTGCCAGGTGACCTCCTTTATCACTTCTTCATATGGATGATTCTTAGACTGATGCTAGACTAGAGAGTACCTTCCTGGACAGGCAAGGACTAGCTATGTCAAGGGCATATGGGCATCAGTGGTCAAAGGTAACTACCAATCATTATTTGGTCAATAGAAGCCAAACTTGCTTTTCCTGCTATTGGCCACCTCATCTTTTTCAATTGTATTGATTTTTTTCCCCTTTTACCTGACAGTCCTTTGAGAGTGGACCCAGGTTTTGTGGAGCCTGAAGGTTATCTAATTAGAGGGGCTTAGGGGGTGCAGTGGTAAAGAGTTCACCTGTCAATGCAGGAGGTGCAGGTTTGATCCCTGGGTCATGAGGGTCTCTAGGAGAAAATGGCAACCCACTCCAGTATTCTTGCCTGGAAAGAGCCACAGACAGAGGAGACGGGTGGGCTACAGTCCATGAAGTTGCAAACTGAGCACCACACACTTAAAGGAGAAGCATGCGAATTACAAATTGGACGCCTACAAAGGGTCCCATGCAGGTGAGGATCTCTGCAGCTTAAGCTCTGCAGCTTCCTGGTAACTTCTCCCCTGATGGCCCCGTAGGGCCTGTTTCGATGAATAAGCCTGACGAACAACTGCTGTGACTGCATCCACTTAGCAGAGCAGATGGTGTTTAGGAACGATGTAGGGCAAGGCCCTATTTAACCCTTGAATTATTTCTCATCCTTTAAACCACCTGAGCATTAGGAGAAAACATGTTCAGAGACATCTGTTAAGTGTCCAAAATAAAGGTTACTTCTTCATATCCTCAACCTTTGGACTGTATGTTGTATTTGATCTTGATATGGAGATAATAAATCTTAACAGATTTCCTAGCCACACACCATAGTGCTGTATGTGACCTATAAAGGGAGAAGGGCTAATATTTGCTTGGAGCCTATTATATACCAAACTTTGTACATACATAGCATCTTTACCCTCATGACCAACCATAAGACTGGCATGTTTATTCATAACCAGAGTTCAGAAGAGTACTCTGCTTGAATGAACGGAGAAAGGATTTTGATTCATGTCTATTTCGTTATTATGCTGACATGAAAGTGAAAGTGTTCATTGCTCACTTGTGCTCGACTCTTTGTGACCCCGTGGACTGTAGCCCGTCAGGCTCCTCTGTCCATGGACTTCTCCAGGCAAGAATACTAGAGTGGGTTGCCATGCCTTCTCCAGGGGACTCTTTGCAACCCAGGGACTGAACCCAGGTCTCTCGCATTGCAGGCAGGGTCTTTACCATTTAAGCTACCCAGGAAGGTAAGCACCCTCTTATCACAAACTTAAAGATAAAACCAGAGGGTCAATCATATTCTTTGCTGACAGTGTCATCCTGTCTGCCTCATGCACGAAGCGCGTCTGAGTCTTTCTGCTTGGCTTAGCTGCTCTCCGGACGAATCCACATTCTTCCTTTAAAATAATATTCAAACTTTTTCCGACAGGAAACTTGTTCTAATAAATTAAACTTGTCGCTGACAGTTCATTTGCCTCAGAATTTCATATTCAATTTTCACTGTTGTTTTACATCTGTTTGTAATACTTTTTATTGTGTTCTAAAATCTTTATGTGGTATATTCATTATTCACTTAAATACCAAAGACTGTAATTTCTAGCCTATTTTAAGTCTTTCCTTATTTCAAAAACAATACTCAAAACACAGCAGGCTACTAAAGTACTGTTAGTCCAATAATATGTCTACATAGGAAGTGATAAAATTCTAAGCTCTGATAATACTCTATAGGAACCCTATATGTTGCAGGGTTATATGGCTCTATAGAGTAATTTGAATATTTCACACACATAACAGCAATGACTTAATCATGAAAAATGGTTTCAGAACTTCTGTCAGGTACATAGTGAATCCTTTAATACTATTGCAAATATATCTTGATTATATATGAATATTTTATAACTTCAGGCTAAAAGAGAAATGAACTGACATAATACAAGTTAACTTGTAACAAGAGACATGACTTTTCACATCTGCTAATAAGCAAGTTATAATTTTGAACTTCTGACACCCAGAGGATGATAAATTTCATGTGCTAAATGAGTTCCCTGAATATATCTTTAAAGGTCACTCTTCTCAAAACATCAAAGCTTTTAAAAGTCCGTTTAAAGAGGGATGGTAGGGGAGGGAGGAGGGAGGGGTGTTCAGGATGGGGAACACGTGTATATCTGTGGCGGATTCATGTTGATGTATGGCAAACCAATACAATATTGTAAAGTAATTAACCTCCAATTAAAATAAATAAATTTATATTAAAAAATAACAAAGTAAATTAAGAAAAAAGGTCACTTTTTCTGAGAAAGCAAATTGATATTTTTTATCTGATTTCTTTATCCTTTGGAAGGAAGGCTTGCTATTAAAATTTTCAATAAACCTTTAAACTATGCTATTAAAAAATAAATAAATCACATTTATGTAAAGTCCATTTTATTTCTCAGTGAAGCTTTAAAAACATTCTTATTATGGCTTCAAAACATTCATCAGTTTATTTCTGCTAAATAACAAACTAATTGCCCAAGTGTAATTCAGCATCAAAATTCTGTATTTAATTAAGAGATGGAGACAGAGTTAAGACAGATGAGATATTTCTAATCCACTAGATTAAACTGACTGCCCAAAAGCCACAAACATCATTTGATTTGTTACCACGGACAGGGTTTCTTCTCTCCATCTATATCAAATAAAGATGGCTGATACATAAGGAGCTGAATATTTAAACACTACATGTTGCTTATATATCTGTATATTTACAAGTCATAAGATAAAGTGTTCAGGATATGCCAGATATTTCTTTAATATGAGTTTGATATTAAGTTCACACAGTAGCAGTAGATCGAAATGACAACATGGACCACCTTTGAGCCTATGACGTTCTTTACAGGACACATGAACACCTGCAATAAGAGGTTAATCAATGTATCTACTCCCCTGGTCAAGCTGTTTACATTTAGTTTAATAAAATGCCCACAAACTATCTTAAATTCTAGTTCTATTGAGCTAGAATTCAGCTGTTTATTTTCATACAGATTCTGCTTAATTCTAAGGTGGAAAAATAACAATAAATGTACTACTAAATATCCAACCCATTTTATAACTAAATCAGTACACATTTGCCTACAAATTATCTCCACTTTCACCAAGAATTGAAGATTTATTTATCCTTTAAGAGGGAAATGATAACTAAATTAACTGTTATTTATTACTGTTCCCAGTGAGATTTAGTCTATGTATAAAATGATTTTAATATATGCATTTGCTTCAGTGGCTTTGATATTGGGAGGGATGAATTAGAAACAATAATTATGAGAGAAGGTTTTGGAGATCCGATGACCAACTCTTAGTTCCTAACTTATCTCGTTATACTAATTCTCCACAACACAGGGATTTTTTAAAAAATAATTTTATCTTTGGCCGTGCTGGGTCTTCACTGCTGTGCGGGCTTTTCTTTCACTGTGGTGCAAGGGGGCTACTCTCTAGGTTCAGTGTGCGGGCTTCTCACTGCCGCAGCTTCTCTTGTCGGGGAGAAGGGCATGGGCTCCAGGGCACAGGCTTCGTAGTTGCAGCACGTGGGCTCAGTAATTGCAGCTCCCGGGCCCCAGAGCACAGGATCAACACTTGTGGCACACGGGCTTAGCTGTTACATGGCATGTGGGATCTTCCTGGACCAGGGATGGAACCCACGTCTCCTGAATTGGGAGGCAGATTCTCTAACATTGAGCCACCAAAGACACCCCAACACAGGGATATTTTACGAGCAAACATATATGCAAAGCCTTCAAAGACCTGATTAAAAACATGTACCTAGAATTACTTGCCCAAATGTGAAATAAACAATAATAAGGGCAAAAATGAAACAATTCTAGAGATGCTAAGACTCCTCTGTGCTTTTTCTGGGGCCATGACTTAAGGAAGCACTTCATCAAGTGAATGTGCAAGTCAAGAAGGACAATGTTGCCGCATACAAAAAAGGTGTAAGAAATCTCAGCGAATGCGTTCCAAAGCAATCAGTCCAATTTAGAACAGGAAGTCAGCTGGTTTCAAGAATGTCTTCAAAAAACAACAATGGAATATACAACAAGCAATAAAATTTATAAGGAACTAAATATTAAATTGGAGAAGGAAATGGCAACCCACTCCAGGGTTCTTGCCTGGAGAATCCAGGGACAGGGGAGCCTGGTGGGCTGCTGTCTATGGGGTCACACAGAGTCGGACACGACTGAAGTGACTTAGCAGCAAATATTAAATAACATGATAAATAAAGTGGGTATTTCTATTCCCAATAAGGAAGGAAAAAAAACAATAAGGACTTTCAGGAAAAGCAAAACAAAATAAAGGGCACGTAAGGTTCAAATATGAGGCATAACAAACTAGAGCATAATTGAGTAACAGAATGCACAAAGATGCAAGGGGCATGTTTCCTAGAAGTTGGGATTCCATAGACAGGGAAATGTAATACTTGTTTCATAATTATATGTTCTTGATACGTAAACACTCAACTGGTTTTCAAATATTATAATCGTTCTTTAGGGAACAAAGTAGTAAACGTTAGAATAGAGTGTGGAGGCTATTAAATTTGACAATATAAAAAGAAAGTTACAGCTTACAGAAAATGGGAAACAGGGAAGTAGCGAGAATTGTAGGAGAACTAGATCCCCGTCTATGCCTAAACTGTTAGACACTGGACAGAAGTCTCTCTACAGTATTTAGAGGTGAAAGGCAATAAAAGGAACTAAAATAGTAACTATCAAAAACTGGAACAGAAAGGCAGGGAAAGGGTGGCTAAGCAGCAGGAATCCTGTAGTGTCAACTGTGGTTGCCTCTATTTTGGTAAACTATTCTGTAAAAAATAAATAAGATGTTGATTTCAAAATCGTTTGGTGTCTCCTGCTATGTTAGTTTTTTAAAGCCATACTCTAACCTCAATTGTCCTCTAATGTAATGTACTTTGGCCACCTGATGTGAAGAGCTGACTCACTGGAAAAGACCCTGATGTTCGGAAAGACTGAAGGCGGGAGGAGAAGGGGACGACAGAGGATGAGATGGTTGGATGGCATCACTGACTCAATGGACATGAGTTTGACTGAACTCCGGGAGGTGGTGATGGACAGGGAGGCCTGGCGTGCTGCAGTCTATGGGCTTGCAAAGAGTCAGACATGACTGAGCAACTGAACTGAACTCAATGTACTGGTTTTCTTTCTTATAGAGAATTTCATATATAATTCAGTCTTATGATTGATTTATGATGACACATTCTTTGAAGAAGAGTGAGAAGACTGTCCAGTTCTTCTTCCTCAGAGTAGAACTGTACTACAAATTAGCCCCTAAGTTTCTTCCTTCTTCTTGACCACACTTCCCTTGATTCCACAACCCATGTCCTCAGAAATTTCCAGATGTCTGTTTTCCCCTCCTTCTCATTCATCTTTACCCCTTCCCTTCTGTGGCTGTGCACCACTTAGCCTGCTAATAGTTCACAAGTCTCCCCATCCTAATAAATCCTTCTTTTAATTCCCCACGACCTTCTAGCCAATGATTACCCTCACCTTTCCATTTTAACTAAGCTTCTTAAAAGAACAGTCTATTCTCACTGCTTTTCTTACTCATGTCTTACTTCTTCCACAGGTGACTGCAATCCCATGTTACTGAAACATCCAGATCAACTGTGTTTCTCCAGGAAATAGTTATTCACTCATTAATTCAATAAATATTTATTTGCTCACTGATAAAAGCCAACATGGCTTCTGGCCTTAAGGAGCTTTTAGTCTAATGTATTGATGTTGTTGCTGTTGTTCAATCACCCAGTCATGTCCAGCTCTTTTTGACCCCATGGAATGCAGCATGCCAGGCCTTCCTGTCCCTCACTATCTCCTAAAGTTTGCCCAAGTTCATGTTGATTGGTGATCCCATCCAGCCATCTCATCCTCTGATGCCCTCTTCTCCTGGCCTCAATGTTTCCCAGCATCAGGGACTTTTTCAGTGAGTCAGCTGTTCGCATCAGGTGACCAAAATATTGGAGTCTCAGCTTCAGCATCAGTCCTTCCAATGAATATTCAAGGTAGATTTCCTTTAGGATTGACTGGTTTGATCTCCATGCTGTCCAAGGGACTCTCAGGAGTCTTCTCCAGTATTAGTTTGAGGGCATCGATTCTTTGGCACTCTGCCTTCTTTGCGGTCCAACTGGTGGACGTGATAAATTGTACAAATAAACAGATGATAAATGCTATGAAGGAGAAGGAGAAGGCATGAAGAGAGTACTTAACAGAAGGAGCTTGATCTGATCTAAGGGTCAGAAGAGGCTTGTCCAAGGAAGTGTCAGTTGATTTGAGAAATGAAGAACAAGTTAAGTTCACCAGTTGAAGACTCAGAGGTAGGGAGACCATTCCCAGAATAGTATATTCAGGGCACTGTATCCACGAAATGATGCATGAAGTGAGATGATTAGATAACATCATTGCCTCAACGGACATGAATTTGAACAAACTTCGGAAGATAGTGAAGGACAGAGAAGCTTGGCATGCTGCAATCCATGGAGTTGCAAAGAGTTGGACACAGTTGAGCAAGTGAACAATAACATTATCCATAAAATGAGAAGCAACCTATACTAGCCCTATCCCAGTATTTCTCAGTCTCTATTTTAAACCTCTTTACTTATGTGTATCTCTCTGTTCAAACTCTCTACTCTCCCAGTTGATAAGATCTGAAAGGGTCCATATCACATACATCTTGTTTGTTACTTTATTAGAGGGAGTTGCACAGATCCTGTCACGTAGCGTGTTCTCAATATGCCTTATTTATTAAAAGAACAAGTGAGTATTATCCATGCCCTCTAATTGCCAAATCCAATGAATACATTTTTAATTCTTATATTATTGTATTTCTCAGTGTCATTTAATCATTTGGTCACTACTTCCCTCTGACCTTTGATGTACTTTTGCTTCAATGACACCTTTTTTTTTCTCCAGATGCTCCTCTCTCTCTTAGGTTCCTATTTCTTCACTTATCTCTTAATTCCATCCATGAATCACCACTTTGCATACACTCTTTGCGTAGTCTCTTCCATACTCAAATGGCCTCAACTTCCCTCCACTGGATTTCATTTTTAAATGATCACCGGAGACCTCGCTCCTGAGCTGCGGTCATATGGCAGCTGTTTGGGGGTCATATACACCTGTATGCCTTACATCCATCTCGAAGTCAAATAAGCAAAACCAAACTCATAATCACTGCAAGGTTCCCTAGCCCAACAACAACAAAAGTAATTCTATCTCCATTACTTTATCTCAGTTTATGATATCTGGGTACCATGATCCAGATGGTAAAGAATTTGCCTGCAGTGCGGGCTCAATCTTTTGTTCAGGAAGGTCCTCTGGAGAAGGAATGGTAACCCACTCCAGTATTCTTGCCTGGAAAATCCCATGGACAGAGGAGCCTGGCAGGCTACAGTCTATTGGGTTGCTGAGTCAGACATGACTGAGCAGCTAACACCTACAGTTTTTATGGTATCATCACCATCCATTTAGATGTGTAAGCTAAATATCTAGTTATTATCCTCTTCTCACTTCCAGCTATCTATCAAGATCAGACAGTTTCAGCCCCAGGATATTTATCGAGCCCTTCTCCTCTTCTCCAGCCTTTGACCATTATCTTCGCTCATACAATCATCATTTCCTTCTAGATGTCTACAACTACCTTCATATGATCAACAGCAACCAACCTAAAATATTGATATAAACTGGATACCACACCATTCCCTTGTTTACAACTTTCAGTCTGGAGGATGAAATCCCAATTTCTTAACATTGCATGCAAGGCCCAGGCTTCTGTTTGTATCTGTTACCCCCACCTTTCACCACTTCCTTCTGTGAACCTTACTCTAAAGGAACCACAAAACACTTGTGGCTCCACTACACAACACTCATTTCCTGGCTCTGTGTCCTGTGCTTTAAGTGTTATACTCTCACCCCTGGATACCTTTCATTATGTCAAAATCCACCCAGGAATTCTCAATAATGTAGCTCTCCCTGGTTTCCCCAAGATGAATGGAGATACCCCCTTTGCCATGATCTCATCTATAATACTCCACGCAAAGCCCTACTGAAGTGCAACAGTGTTTTGCCATCTTCCCATGTAACCTCTGTGTGTTCTCTTATGTGGGTTTCATGAGAAAAACGACCATGTTGTACAGAGCCCGTGATGGAGTCTCACTAAAAGTGCATGTGAGGAGTAAAGTAAAATGACATTCATTCATTCATCAACTGTCCATTCAGTCCTGAACAGTGCCCAGCATTGCTATTAAATGTTCAAGGTATCTCAAGGATAAAAACAGATCAAAACCCCTGCTCTCAAGATGCAAAATATATCCACTATTTTAAATAGTGATAGCACTATGGTGCTATGAAAAAAAAAAAAAAAAAAAAGCCTATAAAGGGCATAAGGTAGGAGAAAGTGATTACTGAGAAGCTGAATTTTGTTCGAAGACATGAAGGGAGAGAGCTGGGTGTGTAGGTATCTGGGGAAATGCAAAAGGAAGAGTAGGTATGGAGACCTTGAGAAGGGAACACGCCTGGTGCTGCTGAAGCATAGCAAGGAGGACAGGGTGGTTGGAGGAGGGTGAAGGAAGTGGAAAATGAGGTCAGGGGGATAATGTGGTGAAAGTGTGAGCAGAGTGTGATGTGCCATATAGTCACTGTAAGGACTAGCTTTTGCTCTGTGTGAGAAGGGAGACATGGAGGATTTGGAGCAGGGAGTATGTAATCTTCCTTATGTTTAAACAGTCTCCTTCTGGCTGCTGGGTTAAGACACTGTGAAGAGTAAGAAACCATCAGGAGGCTGTGGCAAAACTCATTGAGAGAAAAAGATGCTGATGTCCTGAACCAGATTAGTGACAGGGGGTGCTGAGATATAGTCACATTCTGAATACATTTTGATGGTACGATCTACAGAAGCTGATGACTGATGGTACGTGGGGTGTGAGAGAATGAGGTCAGATTCTTGACTTGAGCAGCTGGAAGGTTGCTGCTGCCATTCACTGAGATGGAGAGACTATAAGAAGGTCCATCTTGGGGACAGCAGAGGGATCTATGCTGGAGAAGTCCTTGGAGGAAAGCAAGTGAAGATGCTGCTTATGCCCTTGGATCCAGACCTTTCCACACACCTCTCCAAACTGTCTATTTGCCTACTGACTGCGGCTACCAGCAAAACGTGTACCCTGTCTGGAATTCTAAGTTGAGTTTATTGCAGAAATAAAAAGCAATTTTTAAAGCTGGAAATGAAATGAAAAGGAAAGGAAATGAACCATCATAGAAAGCTTTAAATCCTTTAGAAAAACTGGCCCTGTTGGTATCCACACAGAAAATGGGCAGATTTTTACTCCACTCTTCCCTGCCCACACAGCTCACTAGAAATCCTCTCAGAAGCCCGCATCTCTATCAGAGGCTCTCCACATGGACTCTCAGCCCCTTGGAGACGTTTCAGAATTTCTTCGGTAAGGGGATGTTTGGCGGTCACAAAGGTGGCTGATGCTGGCATTTTGGGTTGTTCCTCAATGTTTCAGACATTTTGCTCAGAAGAGGATTAGGTTCCATCCATATTATTTTCTAATACACTAGACTATGAAGTGAAGTGAAGTCGCTTAGTCGTGTCCGACTCTTTGCGATCCCGTGGACTGTAGTCCACCAGGCTCCTCCATCCATGGGATTTTCCAGGCAAGAGTACTGGAGTGGGGTGCCATTTCCTTTTCCAGGGGATCTTCCTGACCCAGGGATCGAGCCCAGGTTTCCTGCATTGCAGGCAGACGCTTTACCCTCTGAGCCACCAAGGAAGCGAGAGTCTATTTATAAATATATGAACACGGAACCTAACTTCGTCTTACATATAAACACAAAATATTGTTTGTATGGTTTTAATAGATAATTTTCTAACTACTATATAACTACAGAATAAACTGAGAAAGATTGCTTGATTTAGACTCTAACTCCATTTTATATATGTTTCAAAGATTTATGTGTGGTTTTAATGTATCCTGAATTTTCTAGCAATATAATTACATGTATTCATATGTATATATGCATACATTTATAAGCCTATATACACACATATAAATCTACTATATTGTCTTCAAATAAAAGGGTAGGTATTGATAATATTTAAGCTTCCCTTCACGGTTTCTTAAATCCAAATCTGTGAACCCATTTTAAATGGGTTCAAAAATCTGATTGCTGCTTCTTGTCTTTTAATGCCACGGTACCTGAACATTTACATGTTGAAATACTCACTTATTGTTATTCTATTCTACTACTGTATAAGAGTAACAACAGGTGAATATATAATATTTGATATTCTATATTATTTTGTTTATATATATTTATTTATTATTCTATATTTTTAAAAAATGGGGATTCCCTCGTAGCTCAGTCAGGAAAGAACCTGCCTGCAATTCAGGAGACCTGGGTTTGATTCCTGGGTCAGGAAGATACCCTGGAGAAGGAAATGGCAACCCACTCCAGTATTCTTGCCTGGAGAATCCCATGGACAGAGGAGCCTGGCAGGCTATACTCCATGGGGTCGCAAGAGTCAGATACGACTTAGCAACTAAACCATCGCATATTAAAATTAGGACAATATATTGAATTTAATGAAATGCTGTATGTACTAACATTATACATTTAATCTTGGGCAGCTAACCAACATCAAAGTTATTAGTCATAAAAAATGGGTCATGGATGCAATACAGTTTATATCCTAGAAAATATCTGCCACCAAACAATCAGGCTCTTCTCACAACTAATGTCTAGATTTTGGCACTTCAAGAAAATAGTAGCAGTGGTAACTACTGCATCAAACTTAGTGATGTCAAGCAATCTGGAGGGTTAAAGTGGGTGATCAGTGGTCAAGGCAAAGCTATTTTATCCTCTATAACAGGCACTATCTAAAAGCAGTCACCAGCCCCTGAACATACTTTTGCAGTGGCACGTGAAGTGCCAGAGAACTGCAGGATTATCTAAAAAATCCAACATTAATATTCTAAATTCTTTCCTTAGCAACCATAAGCTACACAGCTGTAGCTCAGATATAAGAACTCACAGATGGAGATTTGTGCTAATTTGATATGAACAGGAGGAAATTAATCATTTCCGTGAATCAATACATTTTTTTTCCCAGAGCAGCCTTTTATAGGATTTAAGAGAATAAAATATCTGAAAGGAAATATCTTGACAAGTAAATTCCTTTAATTTCAAATTCATAATAAATTATGGATGAATATAATTCACTTTTCTCTGCCTGCCTTTTGGCCCAGTTACTTAGCCTCTCTGAAGCTATTTCTGTATCTTTCTCACAACTTTCCTTAGAGATTTAAATGAGACAATAAATGTAACTCACACAGTATTGAACCTATCATTTTATTATTACTGTTGCTATCGTTCCGTCACTAAGTCGCATTCAACTCTTTGCGACTCCATGAACTGCAGCACGTCAGGCTTCCCTGTCCTTCACTATCCCCTGGAGTTTGCTCAAACTCATGTTCACTGAGTCAATGATGCCATCCAACCATCTCATCCTCTGCCACCCCCTTCTCCTCCTGTGAAACATCTTAGCTTCATCGAAAAGCATTTAATAATTAAGATCTGGATGGCACACTGGAACTTAGCATCTTAGTATCACATGTGAGGATTTGATGAGATAACTAATAAAACTGTATAATGGCAGTTGAGAGTAATATGTAATTAATATCAGTACATGTAGATAGTATTGCTATTATTATTGCTGTGCAAACACCACAAAGAAAGACAGAGTACTATATACAAATGCATTTTATGAATAAAATAAGATGGCATATTAGAACTCAGCACTCCCTGTTCATGTCTTGGCATTTCTTTAAAAAAAAGAGAGAGAAGTGTCCTGCCTCCTACAAATAGGAAATATGTTGACATTGAAATAACAAACAAGAGAAAAGACTCTACACATGGACATCACCAGATGGCCAACAATGAAATCAGACTGATTATATTCTTTGCAGCCAAAGATGGAGAAGCTCTATACAGTGGGAAAAACAAGACCGGGAGCAGACTACGGCTCGGATCATGAACTCCATATTGCCAATTTCAGACTTAAATTGAAGAAGGTGAGGAAAACCACTGACTATTCAGGTATGACCTAAATCAAATCCCTTATGATTATACAGTGGAAGTGAGAAATAGATTTAAGGGACTGGATCTGATAGAGTGCCTGATGAACTATGGAATGATGTTCGTGACATTGTACAGGAGACAGGGATCAAGACCATCCCCATGGAAAAGAAATGGAAAAAGGCAAAATGGCTGTCTGAGGAGGCCTTACAAATAGCTGTGAAAAAAGAAGCGAAAAGCAAAGGAAAAAAGGAAAGATATACCCATTTGAATGCAAAGTTCCAAAAAATAGCAAGGAGAGATAATGGGGGGGGGCTCCAAAATCACTGCAGTTGGTAACTGCAGCCATGAAATTAAAAGACACTTATTCCTTGGAAGGAAAGTTATGACCAACCTAGACAGCATATTAAAAAGCAGAGACATTACTTTGCCATCAAAAGTCCGTCTAGTCAAGGCTATGGTTTTTCCATTAGTCATGTATAGATTTGAGAATTGGACTGTAAAGAAAGCTGAGCGCCAAAGAACTAATGCTTTGTGGTGTTGGAGAAGACTCTTGAGAGTCCCTTGGACTGCATGGAGATCCAATCAGTCCATCCTAAAGGAGATCAGTCCTGAGTGTTCACTTGAAGGACTGATGTTGAAGCTGAAACTCCAATACTTTGGCCACCTGATGTGATGAGCTGACTCATTGGAAAAGACTCTGATGCTGGGAAAGATTGAGAGCAGGAGGAGAAGGGGACGACCGAGGATGAGATGGCTGGATGGCATCACCGACTCAACGGACATGAGTTTGGGTAAACTCGGAGTTGGTGATGGACAGGGAGGCCTGGTGTGCTGCAGTCCATGGGGTTGCAAAGAGTCGGACAAGACTGAGTGACTGAACTGAACTGAAATAAAATAAATGACTTAATTACCCTTAATTCATAAATCACATTACTTATATATTAGCCTATGAAGTGTATAACTTTCTAATTAATTCTCTCTTCACTGCTTTGTAAAATGTTCTAAATAGTGATACGTGGTTATTTATGCAAGAGAAAAATTCAAGTGGTCAGCTGCCTGTCATCTTGTTGGCTATGACTATATTCGTTCCACATTATATAAATGTTTACATAAATATTTCTCTTATCTGACATTAAGGAAGAAGGTAATTTGCAGCAGGGATGTTTAAATTTTCCAATTTAAAAAAGCTAACCATTTTGAGAAATAGTAACCCAAACTTTGCTTTAGTAAACCAAGTATTCAAAGTTTAACTTTTATGTGAGGATAAAAATGAAAATGCAACAGTCACATCCTTAGAGATTGCAGGGGCAAATATGGATGTCTAAGCAGCTCCAGAAATCTGATGTTAAGTCCTCTGTTCCCTTGTTAGATTTTATTTACTTTTAATCATGAACTATTTCCAACATTTAAAAATTAAAGATAATAGTGTAATAGACATGCATGAATTTATCACCCATTTTTAAAAACATTAACATATTACAAATTTAAGAAATATTTTTGAAGAGATGATACTTACTTTATATATGCATTTTTAATATAATTGTTTCTTTAAGTTCCTGTTGGCTTTATACTGGCTTGCCCCAAAGTATTGGGTAAAAGGGACTGAAAATGTGTCCAGCTCTCTTTTAAAGTATATATTTTAAAAAATATACTCAATTCAAAATATAAGAACAAAGTATTTTTAAATTATTAAATAAGCATTTAAAAATACTTGAAGTGCTAAATAATAAGAAATGATCATACAGCAATAGTTTTTCAAGCTATTCTGGTGATAAATTGTTTCAATCTTTTTAGAAAACAAATTGGCAATATGTACCAAATATTGAATATATTGATATCCTTTAACCTAGTGATTCTACCTTCAGAAAAGGTCCAAAATATGGAAAAATATATATTCCAGTGAATATCATTAACAAATTATAATATAGGGATATATTTTTAAAGAATTCCAAACCCAAACAAAACCAGCTTTGGTATCTAATAGGTGGAGAATATTTAAGCAAATATTATTACATAGTTAATAAATGTTGGGCTTCCCTGGTGGCTCAGATGGTAAAGAATCTGCCTGCAATGCAGAAGACCTGGGTTTGATCCCTGGGTCAGGAAGATCCCCTGGAGAAGGGAATGGGAACCCACTTCAGTATTCTTGCCTGGAGAATTCCATGGACAGAGGAGCGTGGCAGGCTACAGTCCATGAGTTGCAAAGAGTCGGACATGACTGAACAAGTAACGCTTTCACTTTCTTTCACTTAATACATGCTATAAAACTACTTAGTAACTTAAGAATGGCTTGCAAAGTTAAAAGGAAAAAACACGGGATATCAAATTATCCCCACGTTACGATTCTTTTTAAGTTACTTAAATAGGGGAAAGATCAAAGATCAATAAGACACTGATATGCTAATAGTGAGTATACTAGAGTGGTGAATTCTTTTTCTCTATTTTCCAAATTTCTATCATATGTTACATGATTTTATGAAAAAAATCACTTAAAAATCAAAATAATTATTAAAATTATGGATCAATCTAATATGCCCTCCCAACAAAATTTTAAACACATTTGATTATCATTAATAAAAACATATTCATATAAAAATATATGATAATTGTTTTGTTCACCTGGAAGCACTATCTGAAAAATTTTTTTCATAAGCTCCTAGCATCTTCCTTTTCTACTTATAAATCTTAAAAGAGTATTTAGGAAAATAAAGCTTTGGCCCATAAAAAAAAGTATTAATTCACCAAGTAATATCTCCCTGTGATTCTTACTCTTAGATAGGTTTCATGGGCAAAGATAAAATTTTATGGCCCAACAACAACAAAATCAGAATTAAGAAAATACAAAATTTTAAAGTCAAAACAAGTCGTAAAATATGATGTAACCTGACACAAATTTCATGGAACCTGAATTTTACCAGAAAGTGGGTTCTCTGCTCCACATGGAATGAATGTAGACTCATTTGGCCCCTTTCCCTTCTAATCAAAAGGTAATTCCTTTTAAAACCTCAACTTTTTAGCTATTATTTCAAATGAAAACCAGCATGTATGTTTTCTCTTAACTGTTTATATTTGTTAAAACTGTGGGGAACCGTCAGTGCATTCAGTAAATTCCTTACAGCTGGGTGCTTTTTCTTTCAATGAATCAGAGTCCATTTAATGTTAGATTGAAGGATTACAGTAACAAATGTATGTTTTTATGTACTACCTCAACTCATTCAGAATATTCCTAACATGTAATGTTGCAATATTCTTCACTGAGAACACATTCTGCCAGCCAGGCCAACTGGCAACTGTTTCACAGCTTTTCAGAGAAATATAAAGTATTATGAACAAAGTGTCAAGTAAAATGACTTAAACAGGGCTCCCGAACTCCCGCTGGCCTTTATTTAGTTTGAAATGGAGCAGTAGCTCTGAATAAACTGAAAAGGCAGGAGGAAGGGGGAAAGGCCTCATTCTCTCATTGTTCTTCAACGGGTGAAAAATAAGTGTACAGAGCAATCGATGCAGCAATATGAAACAGTCTTAAAACCAAAGGGATAACTGTAGATGGATTTGCCTTCTACAGACAAACAAAGGAAGGTTTTTAACTCAGACATCCATAGATATCACTTTTAACAGGGCCAGGCCATGCAAACTATTTCAAAATTTTCTTCCAGTTACTAAGAACACAACATGATATTCTAGGCAATGCTTTACTGACTATTAATATACGTATAAACTAGTATATGACGTTGGTGGAGTCAATCTGTGCATATATATATATTTTTTCATCTCTATATTTCATCTATATTTTCATCTATAAGCTTCAGAATATACTTATACTACTTCAAGTTGGGTTCACATGATTAATTTTTAACATTTTTCTGATAATTCAAATTTCCTTTACCTTGGTGGTAAGTTCTCCTGAAAGAAATGGCAAAATTATTCTTGAAAGAAAATTTGGCCCAGTTTACACTGAACTGACTGAAATGAACTGAGACATGATTTTCAAAAATAAATTTGGCAAAAAATGAAAACCACACATGGCGGAGTATACATATACATATATACACATATAATTTTCTGCAGTGAGCTTTAGAAAGAGAAAAACTTCAACAGATCCCTGCCTGGTGCTGGTGCTGCTAAGTCGCTTCAGTCGTGTCCGACTCTGTGCGACCCCATAGACGGCAGCCCGCCAGGCTCCCCTGTCCCTGGGATTCTCCAGGCAAGAATACTGGAGTGGGTTGCCATTTCCTTCTCCAATGCATGAAAGTGAAAAGTCAAAGTGAAGTCGCTCAGTCGTGTCCGACTCTTCACGACCCCATGGACTGCAGCCTACCAGGCTCCTCCATCCATGGGATTTTCCAGGCAAGAGTACTGGAGTGGGGTGCCATTGCCTTCCCTGCCTGGTAAGCACCAAATCCAAAGTTTTCTGGCTGGATTTATGTGCTGATTTCTCTATAGGAGAAATTCCTTTCCCTGGCTGTCTGCACAGTTGACATTCAACATCTAAGTCTCTGCTCAAATGCCTGCTAACTCTTGATTACTTGTACGATTATCAAAAGAAAATTGAAAAATGGGATCCATGAAGACCTGAGCTTTTAGTTTCTCCCTCACCAGTCTAAAAAAGGAAATGGCCAGTTTAATATAATCCTAAAATGATAAGCAATGGCAGAGAGAAACAAACAAACAAACAAATTCCCCTGTCCCTGGGATTCTCCAGGCAAGAATACTGGAGTGGGTTGCCATTTCCTTCTCCAATGCATGAAAGTGAAAAGTCAAAGTGAAGTCGCTCAGTCGTGTCCGACTCTTCACGACCCCATGGACTGCAGCCTACCAGGCTCCTCCATCCATGGGATTTTCCAGGCAAGAGTACTGGAGTGGGGTGCCATTGCCTTCCCTGCCTGGTAAGCACCAAATCCAAAGTTTTCTGGCTGGATTTATGTGCTGATTTCTCTATAGGAGAAATTCCTTTCCCTGGCTGTCTGCACAGTTGACATTCAACATCTAAGTCTCTGCTCAAATGCCTGCTAACTCTTGATTACTTGTACGATTATCAAAAGAAAATTGAAAAATGGGATCCATGAAGACCTGAGCTTTTAGTTTCTCCCTCACCAGTCTAAAAAAGGAAATGGCCAGTTTAATATAATCCTAAAATGATAAGCAATGGCAGAGAGAAACAAACAAACAAACAAACAAAGGCTTACAGGGATGCACAGCCTACCTAATTGAGAAGTGGTTATAGCACAGTTTGCTAATGTAGACTAGAAATAATACTTTATATACTTTTCATATGAGTTTTTTCCTATATAGAAATTTCCATTTTTAAATGGTAAGTAAGGATTTTGAAGTTTAAGACCCATTCTCAAAATTTAAGGAGTCTACATGTAGACTTCAATTTAAATTTTGAAATATAATGTGAATAAAAATATACACTATATATTTTTTCTCTATATTTTCCTATATAAAATCATTTTAGCTATATAATTACTCTTCTAAAATGAAACAGCAAGTATACTTTTTCTCCCTGCCTGCATTAGGAAAGTTACACATAGAATCACTTCAACATTATAAATATTATTGTTCAGTGACCCCCTTCCTCCTAAAGGTGGTCTCACCTTGCACTTTGGACACTTCTGGGCATTCCGCTGCCCGTGCTCAATTTCGCTGGCCCAGTGACGCAACAGTTTGTCTCCTTTTTTGTACTCCTTGCAGTTAACACCTTCATGCCAAGGAGAATGGCACTTAAAACACCAGACGAATTGGCAAGTGGGGCACTGGATCTGTGTAAGGAAAAGTAATGTTAAGCACTAGTGGATATATTTAAAGTGTCTAAGAAGATAAGAATGGTGATGCTTGGAGAAATTAGCTGAAAGGCTATAATTGGTTCAAATTTAAAATACCTCCCCATGGATAAAACCAAAACTACAGTTAAGATATGGCTATTCTTATATTAAAGGAGGAAAGAACGGCTTTGGCCTGGATGATCTGGCTGTCTGTAGACCACAGTAAAATTAAACACTTGGGATGTTTTGGAAATCAATTTGGCCTTAAGAAAGCCCTCAAATGGAAGCACAGAGGTAAAATCTGAAGGTCAAAATGCCCCGAATCCCCACTCAGGCTACCACCCTGGAACTTGCCTGGCCCTTGAATCAGTTTCCCAGGCATTTCCATTGCTCTTGGCTTCACTCACTTTTATAAAATCCAAGCCCCGCACACCACAAGATGTTTCATCAAATAAAAAACACACCAGCAAATGAACCACTACACCAGCATTTGCTATGATAATGGATATCCCTGGTTTGCTATTCATATAAGGGAGATTAATTATAAAAATAATACAAAGGATCTTATTAGAAAACTGTATGTATGGTGGTCTTGTGGCCTGTACCTAGGAAACTATCAGAAGATGTCTTTGTATGGTCACTATGCAGAGGTGTATAAAATGTGTGAGTATGTTTTAAAAATATCTGTCTTCCTCTTGATAAGAAAGACATTTTATCTGACTTCCTGCATTTTGAATAACAATGGAGTATCCCACTCTCAAACTATATTTCTGGTCCTTACTCTAGAAACATATGGGCATAACTTGACTTTTCTATCTGTTTGATTAAAGTGATTAATAAAATGTGTCACTATAAACAGTGATAAGTGACTGCTCTCCTCTGTGCTCCTGCTTCTTACTTCACTCGGCATGAGTGAATTTACTGACTATACTTTGGAGATGAGTTAGCAAGTCTTTTGGTAAACTGGACACAAGGCCACTACTTTCTTTTTTTGAAAACAGTGGTTCCAGTCTATAGGCTAACTGAATGGCAATTACAGTCAACTCTTCTGTTATAACTCCAAGCACTGCAGTATGCAACTATGTCAAGAACAGATAATGTTCTTGCTGTGCAAATATGAGTAACAAAAATACTTTTGCTTTTAACTTGATGGCAAAAGAAAACAGCATTTTGTCATCAATTTTTAAAAATCTTCATGTATATTTATTAAAATGCTGTTATACGATAATGTTTATACTGTTGCATTACATGCATTATTTATTTTTATCAACAAACTAATGCTCCAAAGTCAGTATGAACAACATAAGTTTACAGATGAGGAAACTAATCTCTGCTCACAGAGATTAAATAACTTGCCCAGAGAAACATAGCAAGTAAAATTGTGACTCCAAGGCCAGCATTCTTTCCATTGTGTTAAAATACTTCCTCATACTCAACTGCATTCTTACTTTGATGATTCAAAAGTAAAACGTCAAGGTCAAAGAAAGTCATGTGGTTAATCTAATCAGTAAAATAGAATTCTATAACACTAAAAATATAAGGTTAACTTTGAAAATCTCTTTCAAGATTTTACTCAGATAAATTAGGAAATCTCTTGTGTTTTTTAAAAAAGACTTTTTAGTCATTTAAAATAACCATTTTTGCCTTTTCTGATCATTAAAGTTAAATTAATTTATTCTTAAAGTAAGAAGAATGAGTCAAAGTAGGTAAACTCCAGGTAATAAAACAATGTAAAAATGATCACTGAAAACAGTGAACACATGTAAATATCATATGGGGCTTATTTTTTAATATAATGAATGAAATGGGGAAGTAAAAAAGATTCACTTTACCTCTTGCTTCTGCCACTATGACAGAGGGCTTGAATATTTAATTCAGTTCTCTATTAGACATTATACACAATTCTAAATTAACTCTACCATTGTTAAATTAAAAAAAAAAAGCTCACTGGTTTTTAATGCCAGTCTTAGATTATATTTATGAAATGAATAGCCAAAGAATAACTGTAACATGTGCCTTGAACCTGGGATTAACTCAAAGGATGTCAGACACTATAATGGCTCAAGGATCTTTGTGACTGATGCTGAACTATCTTATCTACAGATGTCTAATGAAGACAATTAGAAATATATGGTTCTTCTAAGGTATCAGAATGATAAGGCATCAGATATTTGGTGTCCACCCCAGGATTCTGGCTTCCAACATCACATAATAACTAAGTTTCACTGCAGATCCTACAGCCAGTCCTCACCGACAACACAGACTTGGCAGGAAACTGTGAAAGGAGTTTTGCACCAAGTTCTCAAGTGAAGATAAATAACTTAAATTCAGATTCGCCTGCTTGCTGTCTCTCACTGAAAACAGGAAAATAACTATTGCCTTACTTTGGATTCCCTCATAGCTCAGTTGGCAAAGAATCTGCCTGCAATGCAGGAGACCCCAGTTCAATCCCTGGGTTGGGAAGATCCCCTAGAGAAGGGAAAGGCTACCAACTCCAGTATTCTGGCCTGGAGAATTCCATGGACTAGAGTCCACAGGGTCGTAAAGAGCTGGACACGACTGAGCGACTTTCACTTCACTTTGGATTAAAATAATACAAGGACTAACAGGCAATCCCAACCACCTTGTTATTCAAAGACTGCACCTAAATTGTTTAAAGACTGACTTTTTCATTTGATGATGACTTACTTATTCACTCCAACCTTCAGTTCAGTTCAGTCGCTCAGTTGTGTCCGACTCTTTGTGCATGAATCAGCACGCCAGGCCTCCCTGTCCATCACCAACTCCCGGAGTTCACTCAAACTCATGTCCATCGAGTCGCTGATGCCATCCAGCCATCTCATCCTCTGTCGTCCCCTTCTCCTCATGCCCCCAACCCCTCCCAGCATCAGTCTTCCTTAACCATACTCAAAGTTGGACTCATACGAAACACCTGTAGACATTAATGCTGTATCTTCCTCCATACGAAATGCCATCCCACAATCACAGGCTTCCCACATGGAGTGACTGCCTTCTGAGTAATTACACTCACATACAGGTTACCGTGCTGTATCCATAGTACTCAGAGTGTAATGCAGCATCACTTGGGAGCTTGTTGCCGACAAAAATTCATGTCCCACCCCAGACCTACTAAACCACAGCCTGTGGTTTCACAAGGTCCCCACGCTAAAGTTTGAGAAGCACAGCTCTAGAGGACATGACCCCATCGCAGTGGCCACACCTGATCACACCAGGAATGAGTCCCTAAGCTAAAAGCAGGGATATGCTTGATGGCAAGCAACCTATGAGGCTGCTGGCAGGAGCTTTGTGCAGAGCATGCTCCCTGGTGAACAGAGATTAGCCAAGACAGATTTTTTTTCTTGAGGAGCGAAACAGGGATACATACACAAGCACTCTACCTTTGCTATACAGGCAAAGACGGAGAAAAGCTGAGTGACCACAGCACAGATCACTGGAGAAGGGAACAACAGACATTCACTTCTAGGAACACAACTGAGGGGCTCTCATGTTCCCAGAGCTAGGGTCCAGTTCTCCATGAGGCCCCCACAGGTGGCAGCTGGGACTGCTTTCTTGCCCTTCCTATTTCCCTGCAGCTTTATACTAAAATACATTACATGATGGAGCTTAAGAGGGAGCATAGACCTGCTTCTCATAACTGGAAAAAGTCCAATGAACACAATCTATTGAAACCTTTACTAGATCAAATGCTACTTGCTTCAGGATGTCTTCCCTATTTCTCCCAATCAGTTTCGGTATCTTGTAGAATTTACATTAGACACATAGCTGTCTAATCTCCCTAACAGACTCCAAGTTCACAGAGGGCAAAGGCTGGCTTCTCATTCATTCTGTATTTCCTGAGTTAAGTAACACGGAACTTCTGGCACATGGTAGGCATTTGAGTAAGTTCTTTGTAAAATGAATGATTTTGCACAGAGCAAGTATTGCACATTGGCTAACATCACATGAATTCCAAGAAAAACCAACATGTCTAACTTACAAAAAGTGGCTGAGATGGTATTATTGCGTCTTATATTAGCGGATGATGTTTGCTAAATATATCCACATTACATTTTACAAAACATCATGATTAATGTGTAACTCTTCTACAAAAGGCAAGGCTACAAGAGTTTCAAAAATAAAGTTATCAGAGATAGGAATCTTCATTAACTTGTTCCATAATCCATGAAATATAAAAGAACCTTACATTACATTTTTTACTTTTGAATTTCCTTAGCTTTTCTAGAATCCTGGGCTACAGTGACTCTCTGAGGACAAATTAAACCAACCCACTTGTCGAAAGCAAACTGTATTTTCTCTTAACAGTTTGTCATGCCAATAAAGAAATAACCCACAAAATAAATACAAAATTAAAAACCAAAGAACATCCTAGAAAAGTTTTTTCTTCATGAAATACTACACAGTCCTATGTACATAATTATTTTAAGTAAATCACAAAATCTTTACTTATCAAACTCAAAATATTAGACAACATCCATGTATAAATGTAGCATGGCCAATTGGTTTTCCAAGAAGAATTTGCTTTATTATTAAAAGAACTTCAGATTAAGACAAATAATAATAAAACACTCCAAAATTCATTTTCCATTCAACAAATACTAAGCACCTTCAAATAACAGATACTGAGTGCACTAATTTTAGACATATCAGAAAGAATGGAATATTGTCCTCAAAAAAATTACTGAACGCAGAAAAATATCAACCTGAAGAGCTATAAAGCTATGTGATAACTATTGGAGTGGAAGCCTGGACAAGTGGGTTCCGTGGGAAAACTGCCTCAAGGAAGGGCCACAGGGCAGAAGTCAGAAAGAATAAGGCCTTGAAAGACGAGTGGGGTGTCACTGGGAAAAGTTATGGGATCACAGTGCAGGCAGAGAGCCCAACCCGAGCCGCCATCGAGGCCTGGGCAAACACAGCGCGCCAGGGAAACAGCAAGCGCGCGTGTGGAAGCTGCAAAGAAGAATCACTTCACCTGGGTCAGCCCTGAATCTCGCCAACGCGCCCAAGAAACAGAGTTCAATCAGCCTTACATTAAGGTTCCTATACTCCTGACATGTTTTTCAAAGCATATTGTGGTCCAGAAACTTCTCAGATGAACCAAATACAACTTATGGATGTCAGACTAGAGCGTCTGAAATAAACTAATCAATATATATGTAAATAATTGTGACATCTCATAATTATAAAAGTCACTTCAGTAGTGTCCAACTCTTTGTGACCCCCATGGACCATAGTCTGCCAGGCTCCTCTGTCCATGGGATTCTCCAGACAAAAATACTGGAGCAGGTGGCCATACCCTTCTCCAGGGGATCTCCCCAAGCCAGGGATTGAATCCACAACTCTCGAGTCTCCTGTATTTGCAGACGTGTTCTTTACCACTAGTGAAAAAGTTCCAAAACAGCTTAAAGTGGTTTTCTCAAAGAGGAGGAGATTGTGAGGAGGTGCTGAGTATTACAAAGGAGAAAAGAAGTCTCCAACGCATGGCTTTAAATACTTTCAAGGAAGCACAATCTGCTCCCTTTTAAGATCAAATCTAACAGGAGTGGCAGTGGGGGAAGGGTCTCCACATGGGAAGATGACTTGACGTCTTGCTTTGATTTTTAATCCCTAAGATTCTACATGCTACTCGGGATTCTCACCCTGAATGCAGTGCCAATAATACATAGCTCCATGAGGCATTCCTCGTTGAACATGGTCCAAACGTGGCCAAGTGACCCTTCCCTTAATTTCTCACAGTATAGCTTAAACTGGAAAATGAAAGGGAAAATTTCCTAAAGGGTGGGGACCAAATAAGGACAAAAATGCAGAATAACACATGACAAGACAACCTAAATGGAGATGGTGTTTATTCATATAAATCACCTTACCCACCTTCCTCTTATTGGTTTCCAGGCTCCTTTCACATAAGCAACACACAAATTTATTGCACAATAGGTGAAGCTAATGGTAAAGAACCTGCCTACCAATGCAGACAGACTCGGGTTCGATCCCTGGGTGGGGAAGATCCCCTGGAGGAGGCTATAGCAACTCACTCCAGTATTCTTGCCTGGAAAAATCCTACAGACAGAGGAGCATGATGGGCTATGGTCCTAAAGTCGCCAAGAATCGGACACAGCTGAAGTGACTTAGCATGCGTGTACACACATTCACTTCAATACTAACTTTTGTTTTTAACTGAGAGGCAAGCTTTTCTAGGACAGTATATTGGAACTTGGGAGTAGGGATTCTGTCCTTTGAAGAGAGTCCTTCCTCCTTTCTTTGAGAATCACTGTTCGATACTAATCCATCTTGCCTGGAAACATCTTTAAGCATTCATAGACTCCTCCTCTAAACTTAGAAAGCAAGAACCAGTGGAGTATGTGAGTCTATGAGAACTCATCTCTTCATAGACGAATATGAAGTCCTGGAAGATTCTGCTCCAATTTATATAAACCCAAACACCCTAGCCACGGCAAGATGACATCATCCAGTTTTCAAAAGGACACCCTACTCGGAAGACAACACAAAAGACTAACCTCTCACAGAGATACAGCGGAAGCAGCAAGTGGGCCATCTAAGTACAGAGTGTACATGAGAAAGTGGGAGTTCTCTCCGTGACCAACAGGTGAAGCAGGAGAAAGAGATCTCAGCCTGAAGGTAACAATGAATCTTTCAAAATGGAAGGGAATGATTCTATAAGCAGCAGGTTCCCTGACAATGGAAGCCTTCAGTGTCTGAATGGTCACTTGGCAGGCATTTTGTAGAGACGATTTATGCACACGTAGATGAATGCACGGGATTCCGTTACAGCAAAGGCCCCCCCATCTCTGGGATCTAATGTCTGATGATCTGAGGTGGAGCTGCACAGGGTGGCTCAGATGGTTAAGAATTACCTGCAATTCAGGCAACCTGAGTTTGATCCCTAGATGGGGAAGATCCCATGGAGAAGGGAATGGCTACCCACTCCAGTATTCTTGCCTGGAGAATTCCATGGACAGAGGAGACTCATGGGCTATAGTCCATGGGGTCACAAAGAATCAGACATGACTGAACGACTAACACTTTTACACTTTCACACACACAGACTAATGCCTGAGGTGCCCTTATAGCAAAGGCTACCAGCCTCCGGGATCTAAATCCTGATGACTTGAGGTGGAGTTGCACATAAATGTAATGCCCTTGAAACATCCACCTCCCCCTGGTCCATGGAAAAATCGTCTTCTACAAAATCAGTCCCTGGTGCCAAAAAAGGTTGGGGACCACTGCCTTAAAGTTCTGAATGGGTAAATATGGCAAGGTAGGAATACAGAACAAGGTAGGTGAGAAATGCACAGTCCTAACGTCTTACAGCGGAGAAGGCAATAGCAAGCCACTCCAGTACTCTTGCCTAGAAAATCCCATGGATGGAGGAGCCTGGTAGGCTGCAGTCCATGGGGTCGCTAGA
This sequence comes from Cephalophus harveyi, assembly GCA_006410635.1. Taxonomy (NCBI): domain Eukaryota; kingdom Metazoa; phylum Chordata; class Mammalia; order Artiodactyla; family Bovidae; genus Cephalophus; species Cephalophus harveyi. The sequence goes on along the minus strand of SJYT01031297.1, from coordinate 99,673 downwards.
AGTCGGATGCGACTGAGCGACTTCACTTTCACTTTTCGCTTTCACACAATGGAGAAGGAAATGGCAACCCACTCCAGTGTTCTTGCCTGGAGAATCCCAGGGACAGGGGAGCCTGTTGGGCTCCTGTCTATGGGGTCGCACAGAGTCGGACACGACTGAAGCGACTTAGCAGCAGCAGCAGCAGCAACGTCTTACAGAACTTTTTATAATGAACACCTGACTTGGCTTGCTTTTACCCACTATTCAGCAGGTCATCAAAAAGAAATGATTCTTCACGTGCCACTTGTGCTAAAGATCCAAGGGATGACATGATAAAGTGAAAAAAACAAACAGTTCTCAATCCTATGGCAGGTCAATTCACAGGAGCCATGAGCCTCTAATATTAAAATTATTGTAGTTTTTTTTCTTTTTTAAGGTTCAGTTCAGTTCAGTCGTTCAGTCGTGTCCTACTCTTTGCAACCCCATGAATCTCAGCACGCCAGGCCTCTCTATCCATCACCATCTCTCGGAGTTCACTCAGACTCACGTCCATCAAGTCAGTGATGCCAAACAGCCATCTCATCCTCTGTCGTCCCCTTCTCCTCCTGCCCCCAATCCCTCCCAGCATCAGAGTCTTTTCCAATGAGTCAACTCTTCACATGAGGTGGCCAAAGTACTGGAGTTTCAGCTTTAGCATTTTTCCTTCCAAAGAAATCCCAGGGCTGATCTCCTTCAGAATGGACTGGTTGGATCTTCTTGCAGTCCAAGGGACTCTCAAGAGTCTTCTCCAACACCACAGTTCAAAAGCACCAATTCTTCGGCGCTCAGCCTTCTTCACAGTCCAATTCTCATAACCATACATGACTACTGGAAAAACCATAACCTTGACTAGATGGACCTTAGTTGGCAAAGTAATGTCTCTGCTTTTGAATATGCTATCTAGGTTGGTCATAACTTTTCTTCCAAGGAGTAAGCGTCTTTTAATTTCATGGCTGCAGTCACCATCTGCAGTGATTTTGGAGCCCCCAAAAATAAAGTCTGACACTGTTTCCACTGTTTCCCCATCTATTTCCCATGAAGTGATGGGACCGGATGCCATGATCTTCGTTTTCTGAATGTGTAGGCTAAAATTTCAAATGAATTTCAATATTTGGCTTTTGTTGTTAGAAGTTTCATGTACAAGGAAAGGCTCTGTAAAATATTATGGCTAATTTATGCATCAAGAAAGAAAACAAAGAACAATTTCAGCAAAGCACCTCATTAGAAACTAGAGGTACAAATGCATTCTAATAAAATTATTAGGCCTTGCATCATAATTGAGCATGATACTTTTTTTTCAGTGGACACATATATAACACCCTCTGTTTACGATGGCTTTCCTGTTTTAAAAAATTTAGTTGACTTACAATACTGTATTAATTTCAGGTGTACAGCAAAGTGATTCAGTTATACGTATACATCTGTTCTTCTTAAGGGGTTTCCCAGGTAATGCTAGTGGTAAAGAAGCCACCTGCCAATGTAGGAGACATAGGAGAGACAGGCTTGACCCCTGGGTTGGGAAGATCCCCTGGAGGAGGGCACGGCAACCCACTCCAGTATTCACACCTGGAGAATCCCATGGATGGAGGAGCCCTGTGGGCTACTGTCCACTGTTGCAAAGACTCGGACACGACTGAAGTGACTGAGCACACACACATTCTTCTTCGGATTCTTTTATCATTTAGGTTATTACAGAATATTAAGTAGAGATCCCTATGCTATACAGTAGGTCCTTGTTAATTACCTACTTTATATATAGTAGTGTGTCTATACCAGCTTCCCTGGTGGCTCAGATGGTAAAGCGTCTGCCTGCCATGCAGGAGACCCGGGTTCGATCCCTGGGTCAGGAAGATCCCCTGGAGGAGGAAAAGACAACCCACTCCAGTATTCTTGCCTGGAAAAAACCCATGGTCAGAGGAGCCTGATAGGTTACAGTCCCTGGGGTCACAAAGAGTCAGACACGACTAAGCAACTTCACTCACTCAGTGTTTCTATGTTACTCCCAACCTCCTAACTGATCCCTCCCCACAAACAGCTTCTTCAAACAGCATCAAGAATTCCATCTATCTTCCTCACAAATCTATGCTAGCAACAATCATTTAAGAAACTACACTTGTTTTCTCTCAGCTCCTGACATTCATGATGCATCACTGCCAAGAGAATTCAGCGTGTGTCGTGAGCTAAACTGATCTTGCCAGGCTGATGCACAAGCTGACTCTCAATTTGTAAACACTGTCAGCTTAGAGTGATGGTGTCAAGGGAAAACTGAGGAGCAGAGCAGCACGCTAACTGCACTGCCACGGGAAAGCTGTAAACACTTTTATAGGTGGAAAAAAAATCCTCAAATTGTCTTTACTAGAAGGAAGCTTAAGCACATTTTATTGACTTTTTAATCTATGTATATATAAATGAAAATTGTTTATTAGAAGTATGACTGGAGAGGTGCAGGTGGATTTGAACAAAAGACTGGCAGGTCCCTAGAAGCAGTAGGAAGTCATTGCCACTCCTAGGGCCAAAGAGACAAGGGATGAATTTTCTGGAGCCAGTGAGCATTTGAAACATGGCGGGGGGGGGGAGGACCCTCTAGAGGGAAGCCACAGTCACGGAAGAACACAGCTACTGCTAGAACTTTGCACTGAAGTAGGAAGGGAATGGGCCTTCCCTGGTGGCCCCGTTGGTAAAGAATCCACCTACAATGCAGGAGACTTGTCTGCATTGCAGGAGATTCAGGTTCCTTCCCTGGATTGGAAAGATCCTCTGGAGAATGAAAAGGCAACCCACTCCAGTGTTCTTGCCTGGGAAATCCCATGGACAGAATAATGCACGCACGATGCTCTCTTTCCACTCTCTCCTTCCCTGCCAATGCCAACCCTCGGCTGAACCTAAATAGGAATTGAGATGCTAAGGAAGCGTGGAGAAGCAGTCCAAAAGATGCCAAAGAGGCATCTCTCTGGAGTATAGGATAGGTCATTGGAGATTGAATGACAGACACAGGAAGAAAGTAAGTTGGGTAGTACCAGAATTCCAGCCTTTCACTTAAGCATATTTTAAAGTCTATCAGTTAGGAGCAACAGACCCATTGACTTGATTACATTCTTAAGTGGGTGCTTCCCTGGTGGCTCAGACCTTAGAAAAGTTCTCTCTCACATGAAGAAATAATGTATTTGTGCAGTTTTATAAACTGTGACTTCTAACCAGAAGATTTATAGTTACAAGAGGGAAAGTAATACATAAGACACAAGGTAAGAACACAGAGGGAGTTTCCCCAGGATGTTTTATTGGCTTTTTTCACCTTATGATGAGTCAAACCACCATTCTGTGAATTATCAAGGTTCAGCTTAATATTTGTGGGAAGAAGAGTGGGGATGACTGTGAGTTTTGCCTCAAGGAAACCATAAAAAGGGCTATTTCCAACATGTTTCCTTGTTGATTTATGCATGTTCTTCAACTTACTCCAAATAATGTGAAAAGGGGGATCATTTCTTGGTCTACACTTGGAAATAAGAAGGAAACCCAGAATTGCCTGTACCTCAGTAAAACTCCTAGGAGTAAAATAAGTATATTTAAATTATTTGCAATCCTCTATTCTTTCCCACGAGAAACTAACTTTTCCTACCTCCCAAACACATAGTTTTCATTTCTGTGAATTCAGTGACCTCTTCCTCTTCCCAAATATTAATGATTTCCATCAGATCACTCCTAGCATTAGATCCAAGCCTCGTGGACATCTCTTTGATGCTCCAAAGGTTCATTAAACTCAAAGAACTTAAAGTCTGTTTCATCCCCCTTTCACTCTGACCATCCATCAGTCACCCAATCTTCTATTCCACCTCTCTTCTTTCTGATTCCTCCATCCCCTCCCTAATAACACAGGTTGTTCATTCTGCTGACTTTTCCTAATAATGATAATAAGCATACTAATTTCTAGCATGTGTTGAGCACTTAGGATGTATCAGATATGGTGCTATGCACTTTATATGTGTGATCTTACTTAATCCTTATTACACTCTTATAACAGGTATTATTTCTACCATCAGTAAAAGATGCAGAAGCTGTTCTTAGGGTTACAGAGCTAGCATATGGCAGGCTGAGAATGTAAATCTGGTTAGAAGCCTGTGCTCTGACCCACCTTTTCCAGCATAGCAAATTCAACATTTCAAGGTTTAGCTTAATGCATTTGCCCTTTAATGAAGCTTTCCCAACCTCTCCTGCCCTTTCTTCTCCTATGTGCTCAGCATTTTCCACCCACATTTATTACAGTACACGTTATTATTTATGCACTGGCCCATTGATTAGTTCCCTCATGAAATGTATTTTGAGACAAGACTCTATCAGACAGAGTGCTTGACACAGGTTATCAGCAGTAAGCAAGTCTGGACCTGGTCTCCTAGAGCCCAGTGGGAGAGACTTTAAGCAAATAGCCACAAAAATACACCATAAAATCCCAGATGATAATTGCTATGGAGAAAACCTTCAGGTGCTGGTGATGTGCCTGTCTCCAGGCGTCACCTGAGTACCGTTACAGCCCAGTCGTTTTTATTTTCCCAAGCTAACTAGTTCTCTGTATTAACAGGCATTTGGAGCTGCATTAATGAATTATAGAAACTGTTTAGGTTAGAAATTAGATTTCTAAATGGCAAATGAAATCAATCTCATAGAAGTGGAATGGTAAAACTTCTTGGCCTCATGAGTTTCAGGGGTGAGAAGACAAATGTTAGGAATGAGAAAGATTGGATTTGTCCACAGGCAAGGCTGTCTCAAAGTAAGTTTCTCAGTTCAGGAATGTGCTTGTTCTATTTCATATAATAAGAATTTTGTGGCGTTCAGAACATAATGAAAAGCTCTATTTACTGAACTGTTGCCAAAAGATGTTGAGTGAGAGCCTGGAAAGATAACCTGGGCCTTAAGAATTCTTGTTCCTGCTTGTTGATATAGTCTGTTTATCCTTTTTCCATCTGCAGAGTACAAAAAAGTTACAAAAACCTATTTAAATGGAATATTCAAATATGATATAACATGTGTGATATACTAGAAGTATATGCATGCATACTCAATCATGTCTGACTCTTTGTGACCCCACAGACTACAGCCCGCCAGGCTCCTCTATCCATGGAATTTTCCAGGCAAGAATGCTGGAGTGGGTTGCCATTTCCTACTCCAAGCGATCTTCCCGACCCAGGGATCAAATCTGTCTCCTGCAATGGCAGGCGAATTCTTTACCACTGAGCCATCTGGGAATCTACTAAAAGTATTTCCTGGTATAAAATAGCTATAATATTTTGAAGCAATTTTAACCTTGGATGTTAAGTGCCTCTGAACTGACAACAGAAACCACAATCAATCCTCAAAGAATGACATCTTGGATCAGGATATTATTAATATGACTTGACTCAGAAAGAATATTGAAATGTCTATTCTAAGGGTTTCATCAATATATACAAAACACAATATAGACTCTAAGGAATATTATGAAGAGATTTTACATTGCCCAAACATCTTAGATATTAGCAGTAAACTTCTCTCTGTTTCTGTTGCCTCATGACTCAATTTATTGCATTCAAGTACTTGAATTCACTACTCTTAAAATTATGACAAATTATACCATTTGGATTCTGTTATTGGGAAAACTGAATTTTAAAAAAGACAGTCAACCTAACAAATAACCATTGGTTAATCCCCCCAAATGGGATCAGTTTAGGGTGCCATACTGTAATCATGAATGTCACGGTTCCTTTGCTAGAGTATCCATGTCTGTGTTCCCTTTGCTCATAAGATCCAGACAGGTATGGGCATGTAAATCAGGTAGTTAATGCTAATGTGAGAACTTGCAGTTTAATGATGAAAATGCTATGTGAACACTGTGGGTGGTGCTGGTTTAGTCACCAAGTCGTGTCTGACTCTTGCGACCTCATGGACCGTAGCCCCGCAGCCTCTTCTATCCCTGGGATTTCCCAGGCAGGAATTCTGGAGTGGGTTGCCATTTCCTTCTCCGTATAAAACACTGTACTAAGCAGTAAAAAATCACTGCTTCAGAAATTATTTGAATTATCCCTAAAACTCTGTAGAGTACAGAACAGGGAGATTATTTACCACTTCTATTATACATCATCTCTTCTATAAAAGTAATTAAGAAAAAATATAATAACCATCCCCCAAATCTGTACTAGTTTTATTTTTCTTGAGTTGCTTAATAAATATAAAATATATAAAATATAAAAAAATAAGTTTCATTTTATTTTGAGATTTTCATCTCTCACCTATTACCAAGACTTTTAACTGCTTCTTGATCGACAACATTTAGTTTGTATTTATTTCTGCTTCATTTATTGCCAAGGTTCCCAGTTTTGCTGCCTATTAGAGCTGCTTGGTGAGGTTCAAAAATTTGGAAGATAGTTGTTAGGGAGGGTTTAGGGACTGAGAACTGTTGTGCCTGAAAGCTCCCCAGGAGATTCCAATGTACAGTCAGGGCAGTGAAGCAAGGGTTGCTCCTGCTGTTGCTGTGTTTCCCTGCCTTCAGTCTTGCCTCCTTCTGGTATCTTCCATATGCTGCCAGAATGACCTTTCTGTAACGCCAGCAGACTTAAGTTCAAGCCTGAGTTACATGGTGAAAGACTCAACATGATCTGCTCTTAAATACCTGACCTGCTGCCTGTTCTTAAAGTTATTCTCTTTCCACTAGTTCTACCAAGCACTTGCTTTCAGCAAGCCTGCCTCCACCTCTGGGCCTGGCGCTTACTCCTCCCTTGCTCTGAAATGATCTCCCCTGTGTATCTGCCTGGAGAACTGCATCTTCTCCAGGAAGCCTTTCCTGACATGCCAGCCCCCCCTCTTCTGTCAGTGTTCGCAAAGCACAAGTCTACTGGGCTTCACATTTTTGTTTTATGACTACCCATATTATTTTTTTAAGCTTTCATTGGAGGAGAGTTGCGTTAGTTTATACTGTACAGCAAAGTGAATCGGCTATACACATACATGCATCCCCTCCTTTTTTGGGTTTCCTTCCCATTTAGGTCATCACAGAGCACTGAATAGACTTCTCTGTGCTACACAGTAGGCTCACATAAAGTTACCCATTTTGTACACAGTATCAGTAGTGCACATATGCTAATCCCAGTCTCCCAATGCATCCCATCCCTGCCTTTCCCCCTTATGACTACTCACACTGCACTATCATTTTAGAACATGACTCTCTCACCTTTAGACATCTTTTGAGCAAAGACTATGTCACGTTTGCCACTGAATCCCCCAAACTTAGCACACTGCCCAGCATATACTGGCATTTAGTATTTGCTGAATAAATGAATAAATAGCATATTACACTATTTTACTAATTACAGATAGATTCACATTGGGTCCACTGAAAAAAATCTCAGACGGTAAAGCATCTGCCTGCAATGCGGGAGACCTGGGTTTGATCCCTGGGTCGGGAAGATCCCCTGGAGAGGAGAATGGCAACCCACCCCAGTATTCTTGCCTAGAAAATTCCATGAATGGAGGAGCCTGGTGGGCTCCAGTCCATGGGGTCACAAAGAGTCAGATATGACTAAGCAACTAACACACATTTATTTAATATTTAGTAAGAGCAGTGATAATTACTTTAAAAACTAATCTTTTAATCTGGCTATGAGTGAATTTTAAACAGGTTAAAGCCAAAGGAGAACTTTAATTAAATCCTCACGAATACTCTCCTATTAGCAGCATCCCCAAACCACACATTTTCAGAATTACAGCCGCTGTATACTCACCTTGGACTCCGATAAGGGAAGGAAGCCCACTTAATGCCTACCACAAGTTGGCCTAACTTGGCTGCTCTCATTATGTGACATCTAACCCACAACTCTGGTGAACATGCTTACTTTGTATTTGCTTTCTGATCTGGAAGGGGTGGGAATATGTCCTTTTTTCTTGAAGGTTGTAAAGTGCTTGCACTGAGGACATGGCTTGGTGCTGGCATCAATACGGCCAAGTTCCAAGAAGTACTTGTATTTGATGGAGTCTTCATGTGTCAGGTTATAGACAACCATTGTTTCTTCCAGGAATTCAAAGCACTCAGTGATAGGGCATTTGATTTCCACTTGGCCAAGCTGTACCTGTGTTAAAGAACAAACGGGAGAGAAAAAAAAAAAGGCACTGGTTATTACATTTCTCTTCTTTTTTCATATGGTAATGCTTATTTCATAATTATAGCAAAGGATTATCTGTCACTTTTCATGACTCCGTAGCATAATAAATGATAATCACTTTGGTACCCATGTCAGGTGATACCAGATAATTACTATATAATGTTTCCAAAATGACTGATAGGGTGTTTAAGCATTCTCTATCATTAAATATAAGGATTATCAAATATGAGAACTGGAATGGGCCTACATCACAGGCTTCCCCGGGAAGCAAATTATCATTCAATCCTCTGCAACCTGCAGGATGAGACAGCATTCAGACAATGAGCCAAATAAAAGAACAGCTTGGGTGAAAAGGTGTTTCAGATTTTTCAACCTTACTACAAAGTTCCTGCCAGGCTCCTTTGTCCACAGGATTTCCCAGGCAAGAATCCTGGAGTGGGTTGCCATTTCCTTCTCCAGGGATACCGATTCCAGACCTAGGGATCAAACTCAGGTCTCCTGCATTGCAGGCAGATTTTTCATCATCTGAGCCACCAGTGAAGCTCAAATTTTTCTTACCATAGCCTTACTCAGCACTAGACTTAGGGCACATTTAACTTTATGACGACCAAAATAAAATAGGATTTTACTTATATATGCAACATCCAATAGTCTAAAAATTATTGCTAGAAAGAAAAAACCCTTTCCCCTGACTTTTGCAGGTAAAGAACACATAACTGTTCCCATGTCATGAGAATCATATGAACAAGTAAGAAAATTAAACCAATCATAAAAACTGTAAAAAAAATCCCTCTGAGATCTGGCTGCTTCTGAAGTAATTTATAAAATGAACTCCTTCAAAGAACTACAGAGTTAAATTAGGAGAGGGGAGAGGGAATGTACTGGAATGACACATTTACTATTTATTTGATAGAGAACTCAAGAAATGGCTAGCATTAAAAATTACAGTATAAGATTCAAGTACAAAGCGTGGACACAAGTTTCAAAGGATTTAAAAAAATAGACTACTTTTTAAGGATGACTTGGGCTTGTTTTCATAAATAGTAACAAAAACCCCCTACAGTCCTGGCATCATAGTCTCTTTTTGCCCATCTTAGGGTAGCAAAGGGAGGCAGTGAAAGCTCTAAATGGAAAACAACCCCAAACCATTTCTTTCTCACTTGGTGAACTTGACATTTTGAGAAGGTGAAACTCATTGACCTTAATGAGAAAAGCCCACTGTTAAGATGGAGAGAGGAATGCGAAAAAGTCACCTGATCTGGGGAAAGAAAACATCTATAATGAGCAATTAACAAAGACCCTAAGTTCATAGTAACTTTGAACTTTGCTGTTTATCTCGAGGAAAGGTAGGTAAGAAGCTACACTCTATAGGATGCCTGGGAACAACATATTTAACACCAGTAAAGAACATAAGCCAGACTGATAATCAAAAAAATCTAACTTTGGATAAGCCACCTTATTAGTACTGACCTGTTGAAATGTAAGTTTCCATATCATCTTAAGCTACTACTGTACAAAGATGGTCCAGAGACGCTTTTCAAGTATTAGCCCAAAGCAATTTTTTCTACTTTTTTGATGAGTCTGCTTATAGTTACAATCAGATCTTATTATTATACTTGTTAGTTATTACAACCCAAATTATGTTTTATATTAAATTATTTTCAGTTACAGCTGAAGTCAGAGGCTGTGCAGATAAACTGGGATCCGAACAAGAGGGCAGAGTATGAAGCCACCTTAGGAGTCTGAAGTAGACACCTATGAAAATTGAAAACTTCTGTTTTCTGCATGTGAAAAGACAATTTCTTTACATTCTACACAGAAGAGTTCACTTGGTGCATCTCAAGTGACTCCTGCTTACTGGGGAGCCGCATACTTGGGGGAGTAAGAGCTGGAATATTTTACTCCCAGGTCAATGTTTAACCTCCCCTCCCTCACCTCTAAGTTTATTTAAGGAAATAAATAGTAACAGTGGAAGTAGTAACTTCACAGCCACCCAGGTAGTCAGGTCTTAAAGAACGTAGTACAGGGACCAGATAACCCAAGCAGCTCAAGGGAGTGGGTCATCTTGTTCCTGTGTCAGCAGCAGGAATTCATATCACACTGGGACACCTACTGACTGATGTCCAAACAAAGCCTTGTCTTCTTCATGCTTCTCACATATCTGCCTGCAAGTCTACTCCATTCCCAAAGAACCGTTTCCTTTTGCTTCGCACCCTCTGCATTTTGCCTACTTCATACCTTCTCTTCTCTCTGAAGGCTCCAAAATCTCTACCCTGCTACACTGAGCCAAATGATCTCATATTTTCTTAAACAGAAGCAATATGATAATGTCCCATTACACTCCCACTACCAACTCTCCAATGCCTGTCCCCATCTTTTCTGTCTTCCTTTTTTTTTTGTATTCTTCCCTTTTTATTAGCTTTTATTTTATTTTATTTTTTTTAATTTTTACTTTATATTGGCGTATAGTTGATTTGGGCTTCCCAGGTGGCACAGGGATAAAGAATCCACCTGCTAATGCAGGAGACGCAAGAGATGCAGGTTTGATCCTGGGTTGGGAAGATCCCCTGGAGTAGGAAATGACAACCCACTCCACTATTCTTGCCTGGAAAATTTCATGGACAGAGGAGCCTGGTGGGCTACAGTCCATGGAGTCACAAAGAGTCGGACACAATTGAGCATGCATCCAAGAATAGCTGATTTATAGTGCAGTGTTCATTTCAGGCGTAGAGCAAAATAATTTAGTTATACATATACATACATCTCAGAGAAGGCAATGGCACCCCACTCCAGCACTCTTGCCTGGAAAATCCCCATGGATGGAGGAGCCTGGTGGGCCGCTAAGAGTCAGACATGACTGAGTGACTTCACTTTCACTTTCATGCATTGGAGAAGGAAATGGCAACCCACTCCAGTGTTCTTGCCTGGAGAATCCCAGGGATGGGGGAGCCTGGTGGGCTGCCATTTATGGGGTCGCACAGAGTCGGACACGACTGAAGTGACTTAGCAGCAGCAGCAGCAGCATACATACATCTATTTTTTTCCAGATTATTTTCCCATGTAGGTTATTACAGTATTGAGTAGAATTTACTGTGCTACACAGTAGGCCCTTGCTGACTCTTTTATATATAGTAGTGTGTATATGTTAATCCCAGCCTATTTTATTTGTCTTCCCTCCTTTCACAGGACAGAGCCTGAATCTACTTCCAGACTTTATTTTCCCATGTAGGTTATTACAGTATTGAGTAGAATTTACTGTGCTACACAGTAGGCCCTTGCTGACTCTTTTATATATAGTAGTGTGTATATGTTAATCCCAGCCTATTTTATTTGTCTTCCCTCCTTTCACAGGACAGAGCCTGAATCTACTTCCAGACTACATGAGTCTCTCAAAGTGTCTGTTGAGAATTCAAGTTTCCTGGCCCACTCAAGGCCTATAAAATTTGAATTATTGCTGGTAAGGTAATAATTGGAATAATTACTCATACAAGCATTATTCATACTTCTTCATACTAACATCCCTTTTTTCATAATAAAACATTAGTCATAACCTAGGCAATCTCTGGCCTGTACATGTCTATTTTTTCAGAATTATTTCCTCAAAAGATCACTAAAAAATAATAATCACGATTGAGTAAAGTACGTTCTTTTATTTATTCAACAAGGTACATAATTCATCAATTCAAAGATGCAGTTTATCAACATTTTAATATTTCAAAAGGCAAGACTATCTTACAATTGATAGTATTTAACATTGTGCCATAGTTTAATTAGTATCATTTTAATTTTTTTTAGAGACACATAACACTGCATCCTACAACTGTATCACATCTTAGATTTCAACTAAAAGTGGTTTTTACAGGATTGGGTTGGTATGATGGATTCTGGGGAAATGAGGACACAAAGAGAGAAAGAGATACAGGGCTTCTATTGGACGAAATACATGATAAACAAGTAAATCAATCAGGTAGACTGGAATCCGTCTACCTATGAAGGAACTACACATCAAAGAAGGAATCTCCGAAGAGGTGACGCCTAAGAACAACAGGGCCCGTCACGCAGAGAACTTGCAGGAGAGACTGAAAGGCCAAGGAAAAGACATGGCTGCAGGGCAGAAAGTGCCGCCGCGCCTGTGTGCAAGGACAGAACCGAGCAGCTGAAACACGCCCCAGGTGAGCCAGAAGCGCGGGCCTTGCTGGCTGCGACCGGAAGTGTGGATCCTGTCCTAAGTTCACTATGAATCCCTGACTGGTTTTGTGAGGAGCAGTGACATACCCTGACTTACATTTTACAAAGAAGTCATCCTGGCTCTTCCCCGAGAATACAGTGGACCAGAGAGGGCAGCAGTAGGTCCTCTGATTCTACCAGTGGCCCTGGACTATTGCAGATATCCAGGCAGCAGGCGACAGGTGACTGAACTAGGCAGCAAGAGGTAGCCGGACATGAGAGGCGTTTCGGAAATGGAACCAGTGGGGTTTGGTGATGAACCAGATACGGAGGATGAAGTAAAGGCAGGAGTCAAGAATTCCAGGTCTTTGGCTTGAAATAACCTGATGATTGCTGTGTGCTATTAATACTCACTGAGAATTTCTAATAAAACACAGTTTACATGAATATGTGATACTTGCTGGAAATGACTCACTGCAAATTTAGTAATGATTAATTCATTCACAAAACATATATTAAATTCCTATATTATTACAGGTAAAGGATATAAAAGTCCAGCATATAAAGTAGCTTAAACCATGAATCCTGCCCTCATGGAACTTAAGAATATAGTAATTAAATTTGTGTTGATAGCCTCTTCTAGCAATTTGGAATTTAGTGGTATTTAATTGGAGAAGGCAATGGCAACCCACTCCAGTACTCTTGCCTGGAAAATCCCATGGACAGAGGAGCATGGTAGACTACAGTCCATGGAGTCGCAAAGAGTCAGACACGACTCAGTGACTTCTCTTCTTCTTCTTCAGTTCATTTAATATTCTATCTCCAAATTTAAAAATTATCAGGAACACATATACATATGCACAAATCTTCAGATTGGTATTATGAACCCTTAAGTACCCATGCTTCAGCTTGATCAATTTTATTTTTTATCTGCCCTGACCTACTACAGTCTTCCCATATTATTTAGTCCAAATACCAGACATCATGACATTTCACTCATAAATATTTCAGTATGAGTCTAAAGAAAATAAATCTTTAAAAAATGTATAATCACTATACCAAATATTTTTTTAAATGACAATAATTCTTTAATATCAACTTAGTTTCAGTAATGTCATCTAACTATTTATAGGATTTTTTGTACTTAGTATAATTAAAACAAAGGCCTAAATTTCTGTTGTGTTCAATGCTAATACTACTATTTATATCACTGAAAAATAGGCTCTCCAAGTCTGAACAAAAGCATGTTCATTTTTGAAGACAAAATTATTTAATTCTACAACAGTCTCCAAGGGCGTTAGTAAGAGACACAGTTACCCACTTAATGTTCAAGTTAGATGGCTAATTTGCCACTTGGGAGAACTCAAAAGTAATTCAGTGACACAGGTGAGGGAGACAACTGGAAAAGTGACAGATTAATTAATTAACTCTTCCAAAGAAAAAGACAGAGAAAATATAAACCTTGGACTTCAAGGCTCAGTTTATCAAACGCATGGTTTACATGTTTTGATCTTGGTTTTGGTTGGTCATGATAGTATACAGTGTGCTTTATACAGTCTTTTGTTCACTTAAGACCAAGTGATTTCAGATTTCTTCTATCATTAAAAAGAAGCACATTAATGTGGCAGAGGAGAAGAGAATACAACAACGAAAGCAGTAACAACAGTCATGAAATGTACGCAGCACCTCGTCTATGCCAGGCATTGTTAGAAGCACTTCTGTGTGCTGGGTTTCTCTGGTGGCTCAGCTGGTAAAGAATCCACCTGCAATGCAGGAGACCTGGGTTCGATCCCTGGGTTGGGAAGATCCTCTGGAGAAGGGAAAGGCTACCCACTCCAGTATGCTGGCTTGGAGAATTCTACAGTCCATGGGGTCCCAAAGAGTCAGCCACAACTGAGCGACTTTCACTTTCTGTGCATTAATTACTTTGTGGAACACCATAAAGGCAGATTCATTTTTAGGTTCATGGATTTCTCCATAATTTTATCATTAATGAGAGGAAGGTGGCTGCTTTACTGACAAATATGATCTTTTGCTGGCAGCAGATATTACTGATCATTGTGCTAGATGCCTTTGATGAAAATCACACTTAGACACATTAGGTAAAAGTGCCAAATACCAAATACAAAGAAAGTAACTTAAAAAGCAACAGAGGAAAAAGATATTCCCACACAGAAAACTTCAGCCCCAGGTGACTTGCTGGTAAGTTCTACCAAGAACTTAAGGATTAAATAACACTGACACTACCCAACTACTCTTAGTGAATAATGATAAAAAGAAGGGGAGAGATCACTACTCAGGTTGCTTTATCAGGCCAGCATATTCATGATACCAAAATCTGATAAGGATATTGCAATCAAGAAAAACTACTGACTGATCTCTTTGTAAACACAGACACAAAAATTCTAAACAAAACATTAACAAACCAATCCAGATAATCCATGAAAAAGATAATATAATCAAAGCGGGTTTATTCCAAAAATGCAAGGATGACAACATTCAAAAACCCATTGCCATTAACTCACACATTAATAAAATAAAGGAGAAACATCATATGATTTTCTCAATTAAAATCACACTTAGACACATTAGGTAAAAGTGCCAAATACCAAATACAAAGAAAGTAACTTAAAAAGCAACAGAGGAAAAAGATATTCCCACACAGAAAACTTCAGCCCCAGGTGACTTGCTGGTAAGTTCTACCAAGAACTTAAGGATTAAATAACACTGACACTACCCAACTACTCTTAGTGAATAATGATAAAAAGAAGGGGAGAGATCACTACTCAGGTTGCTTTATCAGGCCAGCATATTCATGATACCAAAATCTGATAAGGATATTGCAACCAAGAAAAACTACTGACTGATCTCTTTGTAAACACAGACACAAAAATTCTAAACAAAACATTAACAAACCAATCCAGATAATCCATGAAAAAGATAATATAATCAAAGCGGGTTTATTCCAAAAATGCAAGGATGACAACATTCAAAAACCCATTGCCATTAACTCACACATTAATAAAATAAAGGAGAAACATCATATGATTTTCTCAATAGAAAGAGGAAAGGTTATTTGATAAATTCAATATTCAGTTATGCTAAAATCTTAGCAAACTAGGAAGAGATGAAAACTTCCTTAATCTAATAAAGAGTATATATAAGAAAACTACAGTAAACATAACACTCCATGATGAAATATTGAAAGCTTTTTCTTAAGAATGGAAATGGCATGAATATGCACTGCCACCATTACTAAACATTGACTAGAGCTAGCCAATGCAAGAAGAGAAAAAGAAAACTGAAAATAGTAAGAAATAAAGATATAAAATCCCCCTTTCTTCCAGATTGAATAACTGCAGGCAGGTTCTTTACCACTGTGCCACCTGGGAAGCCCTCTGGACCTTTACTAGTTGCTAAATATTTCCCTTGCCCAGCATTTGTAAAAGCTGGAATTTACCAATAGCATTTGGTTGTTTAGAGGACTCTATGAGTTAATTTTTGGGGCTTCCCAGGTGGCGCCAGTGATCAAGAACCCGCCTGCCAATGCCGGTAGATGTAAAAGACACAAGTTTGAACCTTAGATTGGGAAGATCCCCCGGAGGAAGGCATGGCAACCCTAGTATTCTTGTCTGGAGAATCCTCATGGGCAGAGGAGACTGGTGGGCTACAGTCCATAGGGTCGCAAAGAGTCACACAACTGAAGTGACTTGGTAAATTCAGTCAATCCAGTACCAAAGATTAATAATCAGTATTACTCTAGTGGGAGAAGGAAGGCTTAAATTTTGTTTTACTCTGAGGTTTAATTTCAATTAAAAGGGGCAAGTGAAAATTTCAGAAACAACTTTAAACTTTAACAAAGAACTTACAGAGCTCACAAGAGACCTTTTATAACTTCTTTCCCTTCCTCTTCACTAGTATCTTTTCCCTGACTTTCAAAATATGCTTAAATATCCTAAAAATGTCAAAAGCAAACAAAACTAAAAGCTGGTGGTTTAGTTATGGAAAACTATTTTGCCCTTCACAAATTCGTTTAACAAGTTTAACACTTTTCTGAAAAGTGAAATAAGAAAGTAAAATTTTGCAAATACAGGTGACTTTGAGGATTTATGCATATTAGTGCCCAACTAGAGCCACTAACTCAAGTAAGGGCATATTTAAGGTAAAAGGTTCAAGGAAAGGCTTTCTAGGTGATGCAGATGGTAAAGAATCTGCCTGCCAATTCAGGGGACACAAGAAATGCTGGTTTGGTCCCTGGGTCGGGAAGATTCCCCTGGAGGTGGAAACAGCAACCCACCCCAGTATCCTCGCCTGGGAAATCTCATGGACAGAGAAGCCTGGCGGGCTACAGTCCATGGAGACGCAAAGAGTCAGACACGACTGAGCACACACACAGATGTTCAAGGAAAATTATTGCAAAACAGACATGTCAGCTCAGAAGGGCAATGTAGTAGCTTCCCAGTTTTCTTCCTGCAAACACCAAGGTAACTTTCATTCTCTCTCGGAAAATGTGTTTACCTAGGTGTGTGCAGGAAGAAAACTAGGAAATCTGTTTCCTAGATTTTTACCTTTGTTGCAACTGAGTATTCTCTTATTGAGAATATTCTTGTTGAGAAATATTCTCTCTGTGGTTTTTATCTCTTTTCTCATCTTGTTTCTTTCTCATTTTCATTACTTTTACTTTGGTCCCTAAATCAGCCTCTCAAAATGACATTTTACTTTGTTTCTTAAAATTATTAGCTTTGGCTTTCTTGTCCTTTATATTGCTTTTTCCCCCTTTTAGTTTTCCTTTCTTTTGATTTTTACATTAGTATTATGCTCTTCCTGCTTTTATTTGTTTCACCTTGTTATTCTTTTCCTAGCTTCTTCTGATCACTTTGTTTTTTGCTTTTACTCTTTAGTAATGACTGGAGTTTTTGCTACATTCCAAAAATTCTGGTATGAAATGTTCTCTCTCCATTATTTTCTAGGCAGTTTATAATCCTTTTTTACTCCCTCTTTGTTTTTTAATTTCTATGTAGTTTTTTCAGTAACTTTTTTTCTAAATTTATTTTCAACTCTACTTGATTATGAAAAAAGTAAACTATAAAAATCTTAAATTTGGAATATTAAGATTTTTCTAGCCAATTAAATACTTTAGATGTGTATAAGAGACAGCAACTGAAGTGACTTGGTAAATTCAGTCAATCCAGTACCAAAGATTAATAATCAGTATTACTCTAGTGGGAGAAGGAAGGCTTAAATTTTGTTTTACTCTGAGGTTTAATTTCAATTAAAAGGGGCAAGTGAAAATTTCAGAAACAACTTTAAACTTTAACAAAGAACTTACAGAGCTCACAAGAGACCTTTTATAACTTCTTTCCCTTCCTCTTCACTAGTATCTTTTCCCTGACTTTCAAAATATGCTTAAATATCCTAAAAATGTCAAAAGCAAACAAAACTAAAAGCTGGTGGTTTAGTTATGGAAAACTATTTTGCCCTTCACAAATTCGTTTAACAAGTTTAACACTTTTCTGAAAAGTGAAATAAGAAAGTAAAATTTTGCAAATACAGGTGACTTTGAGGATTTATGCATATTAGTGCCCAACTAGAGCCACTAACTCAAGTAAGGGCATATTTAAGGTAAAAGGTTCAAGGAAAGGCTTTCTAGGTGATGCAGATGGTAAAGAATCTGCCTGCCAATTCAGGGGACACAAGAAATGCTGGTTTGGTCCCTGGGTCGGGAAGATTCCCCTGGAGGTGGAAACAGCAACCCACCCCAGTATCCTCGCCTGGGAAATCTCATGGACAGAGAAGCCTGGCGGGCTACAGTCCATGGAGACGCAAAGAGTCAGACACGACTGAGCACACACACAGATGTTCAAGGAAAATTATTGCAAAACAGACATGTCAGCTCAGAAGGGCAATGTAGTAGCTTCCCAGTTTTCTTCCTGCAAACACCAAGGTAACTTTCATTCTCTCTCGGAAAATGTGTTTACCTAGGTGTGTGCAGGAAGAAAACTAGGAAATCTGTTTCCTAGATTTTTACCTTTGTTGCAACTGAGTATTCTCTTATTGAGAATATTCTTGTTGAGAAATATTCTCTCTGTGGTTTTTATCTCTTTTCTCATCTTGTTTCTTTCTCATTTTCATTACTTTTACTTTGGTCCCTAAATCAGCCTCTCAAAATGACATTTTACTTTGTTTCTTAAAATTATTAGCTTTGGCTTTCTTGTCCTTTATATTGCTTTTTCCCCCTTTTAGTTTTCCTTTCTTTTGATTTTTACATTAGTATTATGCTCTTCCTGCTTTTATTTGTTTCACCTTGTTATTCTTTTCCTAGCTTCTTCTGATCACTTTGTTTTTTGCTTTTACTCTTTAGTAATGACTGGAGTTTTTGCTACATTCCAAAAATTCTGGTATGAAATGTTCTCTCTCCATTATTTTCTAGGCAGTTTATAATCCTTTTTTACTCCCTCTTTGTTTTTTAATTTCTATGTAGTTTTTTCAGTAACTTTTTTTCTAAATTTATTTTCAACTCTACTTGATTATGAAAAAAGTAAACTATAAAAATCTTAAATTTGGAATATTAAGATTTTTCTAGCCAATTAAATACTTTTTAAAATGTGTTTTGGACATTAAAATATTTAATCAGGAAAAGTAGCATTCTATATAGATTTCTATGAAACCACAGCTTTGATGGTTTAAGTCAACTTCTCTATGGGCTCATTATTTATCTCCTCAATCTGATTCTAAAAGAGGAATACTGAAATTGCTTACTATATATTTTTTTTCAAATTACCTTTGCACTTCTAGGTTTTATATTTGACTGCAATGTTGTGTGGTACATACAGACTCATGACATATCTTCATAAATAATGTTCTCTGTATCTAATGTTTTTACATTTAAATTCTCCCTCTACCTCATCAGAAATTAATACTATCACTTTCTCCCTCTTCTGTGATTTTCCTCCTTTGGCTCTGCTCTTTTCTTCTCACCTCAACTTCATTTTAAGTCACTTTATTGTAAATGATTCTATAGATTAATTCAAGTATTTATTCTGTGCCCACCATGAACAAGCAGTCTACCAGCTACTGGGGGGATTTAAAGCTGAATAAACTACCTTCCAGTAATTCTCAGTTTATCAGGGGAGACAACATGGGCATAAATAACCATGGTTCAGGCAGAGAAGCACAAAGGAGAAACAATTTTGACTGCTCATGGAAAGGAAGGCATTTTAGTTAAATCACGAAGAATGGAAAGGATCACAGTGAGTAGTTTTGACTATGCCTCATTTCTTAAATTGAAAAATAATATGAAATACATATCTGATAATGTTAGGTAAGAAAACAGAATAAACATTGAATTTATATATTATAAAAATGTAAAAGCATATGTGAAAAAATACAAACTGAGAGGGAAGAAGACAGAATTGCTAAAAATGGACTTCTCAGGCAGTGGAATTTTTTCTTATTTAATATTGTAGTATATTTGTTACATTTTTTATTACTCAGTAGCTTTTTATTTTTGCATATGTGTTTTCTGTACTCCAATTGGTGATAGTTACAGAGTGGACTGCAACACCAGTAAAGTGAAACTTTGCATTGGTCCTGAAAACAAGACAGAGTACTAAGAATTATGGGTACAGGATTTTACTTATCAAAACTGAATTATGAACACCATTTTTGTTTCTGTACACATTTGGTAATCTAACTTTACAGCCTCTCCCACTGCACTGGATTCTGGGCTCTGTCCTTACCCTCTGCCACGTGCAGTGGAGAAAGGAGACATTTCCTCGGTCAACTAAACCCTGTGGGAATCTTATCCCACACGGTGCTGACGTCACCACAGCTAGTTCACAGAAACCAACATTCCTTTCATGGAGCTCATGTCAAAATAGTTTTTTTAAATATCTAGAAATCTTTCCTCCTGAAAATTGTGTAACAAATAGAACAACAAAAACCACTCCTTACGATATTACTTGTAAACCTGGAAGAAGTCCAAGTTTCACAAACTTTAAAAATCCATGTTCTGTAGCTTTATTCACAGTCATTTTAATGTTTGGGTTTTTTTTTTTCCCCTACAGGTTTTTGGGCTTTCAATATTGGCAAGCATCAATGCTTTTCCTAGACCTTAAACCAAGTTAACATAGTTTTTTAACTTAAAAGGAGCAATTTCAACAGAGCTTTTTCATGCCAAAACAAAGTATCTTTGTGCACCACTCACTCAGTTCTAGGAATAGTCTGTTAACTACCTGGAGTTTTTAGATTCAATAAAGAAAAATATAATTCCTTTCCTGGTTTCTATTTATCATTTTCAGATATAAAATACTGCTAAGTGTAGAGTGACCAAATTTTCCTTTATCTCTCAGTAACAAAGTTAAAGTGTGTAAGAATATGAAAAGAGAAAAAAAAATGTATTTAAAAAAAAACTCTTCTGATACTTGAGTTTTAATACCTCCAAAATAGGGGAAAATCTCATCCTAGGAGTATAGAAATCTCTTTTTTTAAATGTGATTGGCTAGAGACGTAACCACAAAAACTAGCCTGGTGAATGAATATACTATAACCTCTCACTGAAAAGTTTTGTGGTTTGACTGAAAAAGGGTTGGAATACCTGGAATACCCAGTGTTAAATGTCTTGATTTACTTCAAGTGTATCTTATAAAATCCCACCCTGCTTCAACTGAGCTTCTTTACTTCTTTAGGAGACGCTAACACACACAAGGATAAAAACCTCTTGACTTTGCTGCCAGCCAACAAGGTCAATACTGCTCATGCATTAGCACTGAGACAGCTCAAATGAGAGGGTTTTTGACTGAAATAACATTCACTTAAGAAAATTAGCTAAGATAATGTTTATAGAGGAAGATGGTAAAAATAGAGACCACATCAAAAGACTGTGAGCTATATGGAAAGAATAGAACACATCACCACATTTTTACAGAAAAAATAATCATAAGTAAAAATGAAAGACAAGTTGTTTTTAAAACCCTTACACCTCTCTCTTGTAAGCCAAACATAGGAAAAAGTGTAAAGGGAGAATAATAATACAATTTAAAAATTTTAGAAAGCTTTTATACATACCATATATACTTTATATATACTAAAGTGAAAGTGAAAGTTGCTCAGTTGTATCTGACTCTTTGTGACCCCATGGACTATACAGTCCATGGAATTCTCCAGGCCAGAGAACTGGGATGGGTAGCCATTCCCTTCTCCAGGGATCAACCCCAAGAATCAAACCCAGGTCTCCCATATTGCAGGTGGTTTCTTTACCAGTTGAGCCACAAGGGAAGCCGAAGAATACAGGAGTGGGTAGCCTATCCCTTCTCCAGGAGGTCTTCCCAAAACCCAGGAATTGAACAGGGGTCTCCTGCATTGAAAACAGATTCTTTACCAACTGAGCTATCAGGGAAGCTCTTTATATATATATATACTAACACTTCTGTATTAGTATTATTTTCAGTTTTATTATACATTCTTACCTCATTTTTATATTGAATAACAATAAATTTTGCCATTATACATATTCTAGAAATTAAATCCTCTAGGAACTACACAGATTGTATATATATCAAGGGATCTTAGCCTGGGGTCCTGAGATTATCTTTTACTATTACTTTATTATTACTCTGTTTGTGAAAACAAGACTACTGTACCATGAATATGGTTTTTTGTATTTCAAGTTTTTCATCCAAAGGGGATAGATTTAGGCAAGGATCATCATTTCCCACTTGCACCCACCCCAATCCCATTCTGTTCTATGAAGTAAAAGGTCACCCATGGAAGCAATGAAATTCCTAGACAAGTTTAGGGGCTGCACAAGGAAACCTACTTCCTAAAAAGACTCAGTGGATAAACACTGAACTTTGATTCTTTTTTTTTCATTTTGAGACTGCTTTTTAGTATGTGTTTTAGTCTTGTCCTCTCTGCACAGGAATGCCCAGTGCCTTCTGTCATTCTTTCTAACACAGGAAAGTGGAGCACTGATGGCATGTTCACGCTCTACAGTAAAGCCTTAAACCGTAAACCTTCCAGAAACTTCTGGTATTGTCAGAGTGAACTGAATGATGGTGATGATGATAGCAGCAGCTAACTTTTATTGAAGCTTTAATCCAAACCTAATCACTGTCAGAGCCTGTACACATTGTCATTAAGCCCCTGCTGATGCTGATCCAGACTTGGCAAAATCAGTCACTCAGAATAATGACGCCATGTTGCTAGTGCCCACTGAGAATTCTTAAATGCTTAATCAGACTCAATACATGCCTTTCTAAACATGATGCTTGGACGAGCATAAGGGTTAGCTGTAACCCTCATCTCCCCCGTCATGTGTGACTGGGTTGTCATTACTAAGCAGCAGCCCTTCCTGGGTCCCTCGAGGTCACGCCTTCCTCATCTATGAACCATTTCCAATGTCCACCTTCTCCTCAAGGCCTCACTCCAACTTTCTCTTTGCGACTGACCCACACGCAATCCATGACATCACTCCCACTTGACACAGTAAAATCTAATGTGGTCAGATGAGAACCCCTTCAACTTTCAGTTCCCCATCAGCTCTCTTCTGACCTTCCTTCCTCTTTGATAGAAAGAAGGACCTCCTGAGCGTCCCAAGATCAGTATTTCTGCCTGCCTTGTCAGGGATCTCTCCTCTCTCTGGAAACTTAGGACAATCAAGCATATGCACATGGTCAAGTTTCTCTTTCATAAAAGCAAAATGAAATCAAAACTTCTTAGGACCCTATATGCGTCAGTCTCTACATCTCGATCTCCCTCCATTTTCAACCAAGCTAACTGAAAGATTGTCTAACATTTTTGTCTCCTTGTCCACATTTAAAAACTCACTATTATCTGGCTCACTCCTCCACTTTAGGTCTCTCTCTACAAACAAAATTACCAGTGACCTTCTCGTTCCTAACTGCCCTTGTGAATGTCAAGTTTCTCTTTCATAAAAGCAAAATGAAATCAAAACTTCTTAGGAACCTATATGCGTCAGTCTCTACATTTCGATCTCCCTCCATTTTCAACCAAGCTAACTGAAAGATTGTCTAACATTTTTGTCTCCACATTTAAAAACTCACTATTACCTGGCTCACTCCTCCACTTTAGGTCTCTCTCTACAAACAAAATTACCAGTGACCTTCTCGTTCCTAACTGCCCTTGTGAATAAGGATTATTTCTTTACTCACCTCTGCAGCACTGGCCCTGCTGACCTCTGCTTCTTTCTTGACCCCTAGGACATCACGTTCTCAGGTTCTTGGGTCTTTGTTCTGTCCCTTTGGTGAATTCTTCCTATTTCTGTCTCTTAAAACTTCCCGAGTTTCCAAGGCTCCATTTATTACAGATGGTTCTCTGAGTGTCGTTCCTCCACTCCCATTGTTTCAATTCCATACAAATGCTGACGGCTTCCCCACGTAAACCTCCAGCCCAGATCTCTCTACTGAGCTTCTGATAACCACATGCAACCCTACTCGATGTCTCCACTCATACACCTCAAACTCACCCTAAAACCAAACTCATCACCTCCCCATTCATCTCTCCCTGACAGACCGCCGTCCTTCATTTGCTTATCACAGTGAGTGGGGCAGAAACCGGAAAACAAAGTATTCTCTCTTCTGACTTTTCTTTGCCTCATCTCTCCCCCAACCAATCAATCAACAGAATTCCATTTTATTCACACTTTAAAGAACCACTTATGTCTTTGGATCTCCACTGCCACTAAGTTTGCCCTGGCTCTGGAGTACCCTTTTTAAAACACACTCCACTAATGACATTCCATGACACTCCACTCCACATTCATGGCACTCCAATAATTAAAACTTTAATAATACCTTTGTGCCTAGGATGAAGTAAAAAAAAAAAAAAAAACACCCTAGTATGTGAAATAAAGATTCAGTTAATGATTTGATTTTTCTGGATTCTGTTGCCATTGCCCCATCACAGCCTCTGTCTGTCATACACTGGTTTGCCTCTAGTACCTGCTATTCCTTCTACTTGGGACATGATTTATACACGTGTCTTGCCTAAATTCTGCAGGTCTTAGCTTATTTGAAATAAAGATTCAGTTAATGATTTGATTTTTCTGGATTCTGTTGCCATTGCCCCATCACAGCCTCTGTCTGTCATACACTGGTTTGCCTCTAGTACCTGCTATTCCTTCTACTTGGGACATGATTTATACACGTGTCTTGCCTAAATTCTGCAGGTCTTAGCTTATTTGTCAAATCTGTAACAGCCTGTGCTCATTTCTGTCATTTTATCTATCCTAGAGTGATTGCTTGGTATTTTCCATTATCCTATAAAATTTTTTGAGGGTAGGGATTATGCGTTTATTCTTACATCTCACATACCTCACTCACTACCTAGCACAGGGTAGGTGCTTAATGAATATTTGCTGAAATTCAAAAAGAGATTAATATAGCTAGTGTTGGTTTCCTAGGTAGTGTTCAGATCTCCAACCACTCAAAGGTAAGGATCCAGGAGGGGACAAAGACAGAGACGATAATACAGGGCAGGGGTGCAGCCTCAATTATAGGGGAGGAAAGGCGATTTTGTTTGCTCTGTCTAGTGTATGACATAGCCTTGGAGGAAGAATAATTAATGTCCTGTTCTAGATCATTCTAAGGGACTCTGGGAGTGAGGGAGGGGGTTGACAGTCAGATTAGCCTTCATCAGTAGTTCTAAGAAAATACAAGTGATTGGTTGTAACTATCAGGGCAGAGAACTCACATGGGCTGAAAGCACAGCCTTCCTTAAGGGGAACAGACACATCCTTGATGGGTCACAGGCTCAGCTATTGTACCCAACATGTTAATGGAAAGAAAAAGGGCTGGGATGTGGAGAAGGAAACACCTCGGGACCTCTCTGTTGGTCAGCCCATCCTTCCTACTCTAGCTTCTCTAAAGTGATCCTAGGCCGCTACTCTGATTAAAGGGCAATGAGTGTTTCGCTTTTTGGCTCTTGAATGTGCTTTCAAGCTCCAGTTGCCAAAACTTATTAGCTGACCAAAATTTCACTGGACTCTTACTACATAAAATGGAACTAAGTTTTACCTGAGCTTCCCTGGTGGCTCAGATGGTAAAGAATCTGCCTCCAATGTGTCTAGGTAGTGTTCAGATCTCCAACCACTCAAAGGTAAGGATCCAGGAGGGGACAAAGACAGAGACGATAATACAGGGCAGGGGTGCAGCCTCAATTATAGGGGAGGAAAGGCGATTTTGTTTGCTCTGTCTAGTGTATGACATAGCCTTGGAGGAAGAATAATTAATGTCCTGTTCTAGATCATTCTAAGGGACTCTGGGAGTGAGGGAGGGGGTTGACAGTCAGATTAGCCTTCATCAGTAGTTCTAAGAAAATACAAGTGATTGGTTGTAACTATCAGGGCAGAGAACTCACATGGGCTGAAAGCACAGCCTTCCTTAAGGGGAACAGACACATCCTTGATGGGTCACAGGCTCAGCTATTGTACCCAACATGTTAATGGAAAGAAAAAGGGCTGGGATGTGGAGAAGGAAACACCTCGGGACCTCTCTGTTGGTCAGCCCATCCTTCCTACTCCAGCTTCTCTAAAGTGATCCTAGGCCGCTACTCTGATTAAAGGGCAATGAGTGTTTCGCTTTTTGGCTCTTGAATGTGCTTTCAAGCTCCAGTTGCCAAAACTTATTAGCTGACCAAAATTTCACTGGACTCTTACTACATAAAATGGAACTAAGTTTTACCTGAGCTTCCCTGGTGGCTCAGATGGTAAAGAATCTGCCTCCAATGTGGGAGACCTGGATTCGATCACTGGGTCAGGAAGATCCACTGGAGAAGGGAATGGCAACCCACTCCAGTACTCTTGCCTGGAGAATTCCACGGACAGAAAAGCCTGGCGGGCTCCAGACTAACACACACACACGTTTTATCTAATTGTTGAATAATCTCATCATTTTGAGACAGAACAGAAACATACTTTTTCTCTCTAAAACAAACAAGTGTGCTTCATTCCTCACTTTATAGAACCAAGTGGAAAAGAGATATCAATCATACTGGGGCCTGGAGCGTGGAGAAGTGTTTGTTTCCTTTATAGAGGAAATGCGGAAAACAGAAAAAGGGGGAAAATAAGTTTTTGTCTTATCCAAAGGTGAACAATATAAACATTTTCATATACAACCTTCTAGAATGCACTGCAGGGCTTCCTTGATGGCTAAAGAATCCACCTGCAATGCAGGAGACCCCAGGGTCTTGATTCCTGGGTCGGGAAGATCCACTGGAGAAGGGATAGGCTTCCCACTCCATTGTTCTTGGGCTTCCCTGATGGCTCAGCTGGTAAAGAAACCAAATTTACTCTGTGTTCAGTCACTCAGTCGTGTTCAATTCTTTGCAACACTATGAACTGTAGCCACCAGGCTCCTTTGCCCATGGAATTTTCCAGGCAAGAATACTGGAATGGGTTGCCATCTTCTTCTCCAGGTGATTTTCCCAACCCAGGGATCGAATCTGCATCTCTGGCATCTCCTACATTGGTGGGTGGATTCTTTACCACCGAGCCACCTGGTAAGTTACTTGTTTTTAGTGCTGCTACCAGAAAAACTGCATTCTGTTTCACATCTCCTTGCTTCTGCCGTTGTTCCCTGTTGTTGGATACTTAAAAAACAACATCTACTAATTGAGAAGGGTTCATTTCAAATACACCATCTAATTTCTATAATTTTAAAAATTCCATACGCACTCTAAATTCAATTTGGTGTCTTGCCTTTCCACATAACACAACAGGAGCATTTTCCGTGTTATTATCAGTTATAATCATCATTTCAAAATGCTGTACAGTATTTCGGAAAGTAGAAAACCCACAGTTAACCTGCGGAGGCTGTTTCCAATTTTACACTATCATAAGTACTGTGGTGATGAATAACTTTATGCATGAAGCTTCTTCAGAGTATTTCCTTAGGAGAGATTCCCAGATTGGAATTATTGGGTCAAAGAACATGATGACTGTGACTCTTTGACACATATTGCCAAACTGCTCTCCAAAAGCTGTATTTATTTACAGTCCACGATAGTAACCATTTTTCCACAACATGCTCTAATGAGTACCATAGTTTAAAAAAACAAGCTTGCAAAGTAAACAGCATTTGAAGACCTCTGATACTTTCACCTTTAATGTGATAAGCAAAAAATGGCAATATTTTTCTTTCTGTGTTTGTGGTTTAAGGTTTTTTTTTTTTTTACTAATTATAAGCTTTAAGATACACATCCGTATATTTATGTGTTGTTTTCTCCTTTCCTGTGAATCTTCTGGCCAGGCGCTGACCTGTAGTAGTTTGATGATCTGTACATACTACACAGCATTCACGGAGATTATATAATACTCCATGTGAAGTAAGAATAGTTTCCACCAAGAGGGGCCAAAGCAACAAGCCTGTATCCAGAATGCAACTCTGAACAGATGTTTGCTTGGCAGCCTAGCTGCAATAATTAACATCGGAAAACAGGGCAATTAAAAAAAACACACACACACAACCAGATCTCACATCTATGAATCACGGTTCTGTAAATGTCCCAAACCATCTGGATGCCTGGGCTTTAAGCCTCCATTTTGAGAAAGACCTGCACGACAGTCCTAAAAGAGGCCTCTGAACACCAAATGCTCTTAGGATATTGTTGGTTGTCCCCTAATTCACTCCTCTCATCCTCTGCCTTTTAATAACAGATACTGATGTAACTGTGTCAAGCCCTCTCTCCCTGGATTATATACTTCTCCTAGGCACATACCACATTTTATTTATCTTGGTAGCCTAGGGAGCACCAGGACCCTGCCTTGCATACACTAAGCACTTTGTTAATTGAAATAAACTGAGATCGAATAACCAAAGCCTTGGCAGATGTCTGACTCCAAGCCAGAGGGTGTCTCTTAATTGCGCTGGTAGTTGTTCATCGTCATGATAAACAGCTCTGACGGAAGTCCTGCTGAGGGCGAGAAGTCTGGCACGGGAAACACACAGCAGCGTTGCTTGTGAGGAACAGCATCAAGAGGGAACAGCCCTTGGCCTCCCGGGCAGGTGGAACACCTTCACCGCACACACGGTGCTTGCCAGGTTTGCTGGCTCTCCATAAAGCTGACCGAGCTAGCAGGCAAACAGGGACTTCAGTTTCTTGTGCAAAATGGAAACATACTATTAATATATACTATTTTAGCTAAGGATTACCCATTTTTCCCAATAAAGCAATGGTGACAGGCAATTCTCAAAGAGAAAGAGAGACAGGTGTCCACCTGAATCAGCAGCCTAGACAGATTGTCATTTTAATGTCTCAATATTCTTTGATCACGTATTTTCAAAACATTTAACTAACATCCATCCCACATTTTAGGAAACATGCTAATTGCCTCCAATACACACCATTTCTCTTGCAAAATCAAAATCTTCACTCAATCTGTACTGGCGAAGAGTTTGCTACAGCACTTGTTTAAAAAAAAAGAAAGCATGGCATCATCTGTCCTTCAAATGATTTCTTTCCAGCTTTCAATTATGAAACATTTCCAAGCCTGTCTTTCTTGCTTCCTCTCTTTTTTTTTTCTCTCTCTCTCACACACACATATATTTTTCATCTTTTTTTTTTTGCTTAACCACCTAAGAGAATAGGGACATTATTTTTACTTAGTCAAAATATAATCATTTCATAGGGAAAGAGCACAGATAAAATATTCCTACCCAACACACATTCTATATTCATATTTGCCTAACTGTCCCCCAAGTGCGATTAAAAAAAAATCATTCAGGATCCAGGTAAGGATCATACAGTCCATTTTGCTGTCATTTCTCTTTCTGTTTTAATCCTCCCGTTTTTTAAATAAGACAATTTGTTATTAACATGTTGAGAAATTCAGGCCAATTGTTTTGCAGAATGTCTCACGAATCTGGCATTGTTTATTATTTTCCCATAAGCAAATGTGACTTAAACATTTTGGGGTGATGCGTCCTTCCCATGGAGTCAGGTGAGAGGCACATACTTTCAGTTTACACCGATGTTGGTGGTGACGTGTTTAACCACTTGGTTATGGTGATGCCTATGCCAGCTTTCTTTAAAAGTTGTTTTCCCCCTTGTAATTCATCAATGCTCTAATTGGTACCTGACCATAAGACTGTTTTATTCCCCCTCAAGCAGTTTACTCAATAGTTTTACCATCCATTGATGGTATTGAATCAGTATTGTCTTGGGGACTGCAAAATGGTAATTTTTCTATGATTCCGCTGGCATTTTTCTTAAAAAGAATTTTTCACATTAGTTAAAACATAATATAGACCTATAGATTTATAAATTACAGATTTTTTTAATTCATTGTGTTATAATCCATTGTGCTGTGCTTAGACACTCAAGTGGTATCCGACTCTGCGACGCCATGGACTGTAGCCCACCAGGCTCCTCTGTACATGGGGATTCTCTAGGCAAGAATACTGGAGTGGGCTGCCATGCCCTCCTTCAAGGAATCGCCCCAACATGGGGATCAAACCCAGCTCTCATGCACTGCATGCAGATTCTTTACCATCTGAACTACCAGGGAATTATCATCATTCAAATAGTTCCGAATTTGGCCACTGGGGCCCTCTTTAAGTCCGTGTCCTTTTGAGAAGTCTGCATTAGTCTTGAATAATTCCTTGTTTTAGAGCTGGAATGAGATAACTCTCCAAAGAACCCTGTTCTTTTAGTGGGAAATATTTATCTTGAGATCAAGATCCAAGCTTCAGATACTCTCATTTCTCCTAAGGTATCACTGTCTCCAGACTCTTTCAGTCATCAGAGTTGTTAAATATACATATACATATATATATAATTTTATATATTTAAAGATATATATTATTGATTTTTTCTTATTTTTTACATATTTATTTTCTTGGTGACATCATTTACTGTATACATGGCTCTTAGTATTTCCTACCAATGTCTCCACTTCTAACCCAATGCTACAAGGGGTCTTTCTCATTTTCTCTCATTCCATCCTTGTAACTCTTTTCTGGTTAGAACACCGATATAACATTTACTTACATGCTTTATCTTCCAATACATAAATAAGAATTTCCCAATTACAATATCAACCCACTCCAGTATTCCTGTCTGCAGAATCCCATGGACAGAGGAGCCTGGCAGGCTACAGTCCATAACGTTGCAAAAGAGACACTTGTGAAGCGGCTTAGCATGCACAATTACAATATCAACAAATTAGCAACAACAAACCACTACAGAAAGAGCGGGATTTATTTGAAATTCTTTTTCTAATCATAATATATCCTACTAACCACACACTCAGACCACTGAGTGGATTAGTATTTCTTCTGTGTCTTTATGCTATTTGATAGATAGTTATCCCCTTTGCTTCTGTTCATATTCTATCTTCAAGCTTGCTTTAAAAAAATTCTTTCAAATTTAATTTTATTTTTGATAAGTAAACATTAACATGGTTCACAGTCAAAGCTACATGGAGAGGCATACACCTACTCTACTACCTTCCACCCCATTCCTGCCCACCTCTGCTGCGGCTGCTGCTGCTAAGTCACTTCAGCCGTGTCCGACTCTGTGCGACCCCATAGACAGCAGCCCATCAGGTTCCCCTGTCCCTGGGATTCTCCAGAGGTAACCATCTCACTGTGTCTCGTGTATCCTTCTTATGTTTCTTTATGCAAAAATAGGCAGATATAGTCACATATTCACAGGTTTCTTTTTGTATTTTCCCTAAAGTATTTTCAGTCTAGTTGAGGAGACTGAACATTCCCACATAAAAAGCTGACTAAAGAATACAAGGCAGAATAGTGGTGGCAAAATAATCCAGAAAATACATGCACTAGTACTAAATGCTCTGGTGGTTTTATTCAGTGCATCTTTAAGAGGTATTCAGCGGCAGATTTCAATGATCAGTTTACTTACGCAAGTAGTTAAAAAGCTATCAATATCCAGAGCCTTGTATCAACAAAGACATAGTACAGTAAGAATAACATTTTCAAAATTAGCTAAAGCAAGTTTTTGTCATTATTTGCACTTATTCTTAATCATCAAATGAGCACTAACAATGTGTCATGCATACAACAAGAAGGAATAGTTATTATACAAAAGACACTGGAAATCATGAAAACCCACCTTAGAATTTTTTAAACGTTTAGCAATAGAAGGAGATATATGCTAAGGGGGCTTCCCAGGTGGCGCCAGTGGTAAAGAATCTGCCTACCAAAGCAGGAGACAGCAAGAGATGTGAGTTCAATCCCTGGGGTGGGAAAATTCTCCAGAGTAGGAAATGGCAACCCACTCCAGTATTCTTGCCTGGAAAATCTCATGGACAGAGGAGCCTGGCGGACTACAATCCATGGGGACGCAAAGAGGCAGATACCACTGAATGACTGAGCAAGCACACATGTCTCCATATATAAAATATTTATGTGTGTGTGTATATACATACACATGGTATATGATGTCACAGAAGATGACTGCAGCCGTGAAATTAAAAGACACTTACTCCTTGGAAGGAAAGTTATGACCAACCTAGACAGCATATTATAAAGCAGAGACATTACTTTGCCAACAAAGGTCCATCCAGTCAAAGCTATGGCTTTTCCAATAGTCATGTATGGATGTGAGAGCTGGACTATAAAGAAAGCTGAGTGCCAAAGAACTGATGCTTTTGAACTTTGGTGTTGGAGAAGACTCTTCAAAGTCCCTTGGACTGCAAGGAGATCCAACCAGTCCATCCTAAAGGAAATCAGTCCTGAATATTCATTGGAAGGACTGATGCTGAAGCTGAAACTCCAATACTTTGGCCACCTGATGCAAAGAACTGACTCACTGGAAAAGACCCTGATGCTGGGAAAGACTGAAGGCAGGAGAAGGGGATGGCAGAGGATAAGATGGTTGGATTATATCACCTACTCAATGGACATGAGTTTGGGTAAGCTTCGGAGTTGGTGATGTACAGGGAAGCCTGGCGTGCTACAGTCCATGGGGTCATAAAGAGTCAGACATGACTGAGTGACTGAACTGGACTCTGTGTGTGTGTGTGTGTGTGTGTGTGTGTGTGTGTACATATATGTGTGAGTCTGTGTGTGTGTATGTGTATATATATATATATAATTGTTTTCCCCTTCATCAGTTTCCCAGGTAATGCAGTAGTCAAGAATCCACCTGCCAATGCAGGAGATGCAAGAGACATGGGTTCAATCCCTGGTTTGGAAAGATCCCTTAGAGTAGGAAATGGCAATTCACTCCAGTATTTTTGCTTAGAAAATTTTATGGACAGAGGACCCTGGCAGGTTACTGTCCGTGGGGCCACAAAAAGTCGGATGCAACATATATGCTAACAGCTCATTTTAAAATAGAATATACAAGCTAATTTTTTACTTTAAAATAAAATTGAAAACTTAAAGAGTTCTCATAAGTAACTCTAACTGGCCTTAGAAGTAAAAAGCATTATTAGTGCCATGACCTTAACTGGAAATTGATTAACTATCCAGACACAATCATTTCTGGCTTTAAAGGTTAGTTTAAGTAAGCTTAATTAAGTAAAGCCAAAGTGTTATTCACATGCAATCTGCTTTCCCATAGCTTATCAAAAATTTAATGGATTAGAGAGCCAAATACACCTGTACTAAAGTAGCATTAATAATACCCATCATCAATAATATGTACCAAGCACTACCAAATGCTTTGTATGCATCATTTTGTTCTCTAACATTCATAGAAGGTTATTTATTGTTATAGTCATTATCTCAATTTTGCAAATGATGAAACTAAATCTTCTTAAAAGTTAAGTAGCTTTCCCAGGGTCAGAGAGCAATACAATAATACCGTCTATGCAACTGAAAATTACAGTTAGGTAAGTCACTTGTGTGTGTCTGCCCACTTTTTTTACATCACATTATACTTCTGTGTTGTTTTTTTAAAAAAATCAAACAATTCTTACAAAGTAAATAAAAACAGAAATCCAACTCTAATCTTTATGCCTGGGAGGCATATAGTTTTTAACATAAGTCTTTCGTTTTACTTTTTCGTTCCTAGAAAATATGTTTATGCTCCTAATAGTCAAAGATCAAAATTCAAAACTTCCTTACTTTTCTCATCATTTTAATTATTTCCATCCTTCCTATTAGGTTATAACACAAGTTTTTGTTAACTGAAAATTCATTAAAAAATATGTGACTATATGTGATACTATTTACAACTGACCCTAATATTTTATTACAATGTCAATTCATTTTTCACATAACTATTCCATTTCTAGGGCTTATCATCTCTATTTATTTATATTTTTAACCTTTTTATATCCCCATTGCTAATGTTTCTGAAAACTCTCCACTCTTAAAAACTTCTCTGGAAGATTCTTTTGCACATCATCAGATGAGCCACTTTATCAGGTTCCACTTCTTCTTTCTCAGAGCGTACTTTCTGAAGCCCTTTGTGCTGCTCCAGTATGGACTCTTGCTAAGCTTGCCACTTTTCCCTTATGTTGGAGCTACAGCTTCCTGGAGTCCATGTTACCACTCTCTTGCTTCATTTTCCCGTTTCACTGAAGAACACCTCCATGGAGGAGTCATGCCATCCACATGTCAGAGTGGGAGAGGAAGAAGCTGATGGGGACATCCGTGAGCCGGCCTCGCTGGCAGACTGCACTGCTGTAATCAGGTGGCAAGCTGCCTTTTTGCTGGGAAGTCACCATGTACCTGTAGGCTTAGGTATCTCCCCTGGAGCTATGCCCTTTCTTTAGAGGAGAACTCTCTGGCTTTACGCCTGGAAGCGTATGTCCAACAGTCAGAGCCGGAACATGTGGCCAAACTAGGTGTGGGGGATTTGATGCCCTTTATCTGGACATGTCTGCAGATCTCTGCTCTCAGCGCAGTGCCTCTATCTTATCACACTGGGTCTGCAGCACCCCTGTCAGACCTCTGATCACTCTGGGAGAGGGGTAATCACCTCACTGTGCAAGGTTCAGAAAGGTGGGGAGGGGCAGTGGGGGGGATTCTTACTCTTTATTCAGATTCTCACTATTCCCACCACCTTCAGCCCCACAACGCACCACCATCTTAAAATATCCTGAGGCTTTCTATTCTAAAGACTTTCTGAGACTAGCTGGTGCAGACTAACCTTTTTCCTTTTTTTAATTATCTAAAGTTTCAATAAGTTCTAAGTCAGTTATGTCTTCATCCACTTTCTCTTTCTAAAAATGGGTCTGGATTTCTGGTCCACGGTTGTCTTATCCCTCATTCTCATTGTCCTCCTGAGTTGAAACCCAAGTTTGGTGAATGCTAATATGTTTGGAATGCTTTCAACTAAAACAAACAAGATGTTATGTTTTCAATGAAAATTCTTGTATTCAAGGAGATGTGTCCTTGAAATAATACAATGAGCTCATTCTGTTGTATCAAAATGAGGTATGAATTAGATCAAGCTTTGGGGAAAAAAGGGTAAATAATTCTAATTTTTTATACAATACCAGTGACCCATGCATTTCCAGCAAGTCACTTGATCTTATGAAAATAAAACTAATTATAAACTTTCCTCAAATGTAAAATGAAAGGCTTAACTAAGAAGTTATTTAAAATACTGTAAAAAACACAGATATAACGTGGTAGCACTTTTGGTTCTGTACTTCATTAATTGATGCTAATGCCAAAAAAGGGAGCCCTCTTACCATGATTCTGTAAAGAACATAAAGCTTTTAATACTTACAAGTTGCTCTATCACAAATCTTGCATAGTCAGCATTAGAAATGACTAGTGTTTATACTTATACAAAGTCTAATTCTACTGTGTACTACTAGGAAGTTGAGTGTAAACAAATAGTTGAAATACATCAGAAAATCTGATTAAAAGAAATATTTGGTAACCTCTTGTTTAAAGTGAATAAATACTTCTCTATATCACTGGCTTTGTAATTCGGTATGTTTTATCTAAATCTTCACCACTGAATGTGTTAATCTATTTATAATGCTTTGCTTGTGCCAAAATAACTACTGGATACAATTTGAACAGAAAGATTAATGTGGTTGGTGTCCACACTGTAAAAATATACACTCAGTTGAAATTTAATAATAACTCCCCCAAAAGTCAATGGCACTTAAATCTAATAACTAAGTAAAGAATTTATCCCTATTTTAATCATAGGATTATATACACTTGAACTTAAAGGCCTA
>SJYT01031297.1:35087-64186 GCA_006410635.1 Cephalophus harveyi | reverse complement strand
AAAGATGCTTTCATATGGCGATGCATTTTTTTCTTTTTAGTTGTATTCACAGCTAAGACATTTCAGCAAAAGGAAAAGTGAGCAAAGGGAAAAGGCACACAGAGTGAAATCCAGAGAAACCCAGTACAAGTTTCCAAGAGTTCTCTCCCAGTGAAGTCACTCAGAGGGCACGCAGTCCCTCCAGCAACAGACAAGGTGTGTGAAGAAAAACAGTCCATTAGAGACCACGGCCCAAGGGTTCACAGAGGACCACTCATGTTAGCTCCCTTTGCCTAGCACACACCCAAATTCCAGACTCTCGGGAGCTGGGTAGCTTTTCAGGATAAACTGTATTCTGTGTAAAAATAATTTAGGGGCAGTGACCCACTCTTACCATTTAGGGGAAAGTTTTACATCAGTGTAGGAAAATGTTTCCCACTCAAGTCCCCAGCCAACAGTCCAACTTGCCAGTAGCACCTTCTAAGGAGAGTGGGCTCAAGTCTGCTACGCTAACTCCTTTCTGCACAGATTCCATGAAAATAATGCACTGATAACCTATTAATGAGCCATGCTCGTTTGAAAACACATCTTTAATATATTTCTCATCTTAAACGCAGAAACAAAAATATCCCTTTCTTGACACCACATTCCCTGAAACCTTCTGATTTTTTTTCTCTGCTTTCTTTCATGGTAAATTTTTTAAAATCTAGAAAGCTATAAAGAATAATGAAAGAAAAATATTCCTATCATTTAGTAATAGCTACTAAGGTGTTATATCTGCTTAGACTTTCACTTATGTGTGCATGTATGATTTATGTAACTACTTAAAGAAATTAAATAGTATAAATACTATTTAGTCACTTTTAACTAGCCCCATCTTCTTCTTTCTTCTTCCAGTTCATCAACTATCAATAGACTGGCAGGCCTCCTGCAAGTCATCTTTATAGTTTTATGTAAAAGTGTATCATTTGCCTATATAGTCAGCATATATTGTTCTCTATTGTACCTTTCTTCACTCACGTGTTTTCAGACCTACTTATGTTGGTATATAAAGATTTAAATTTTTGGTTGAAATACTATGCAATATTTTATCATATGAATACGTTATATTAATCCAATCTGTTTTTGGTGAACTTGATGTTGTTTCCAAGGTTAGTTCTTAGAAATAGTATAGCAATAAAAATGCTTATACATGTTAATATATGTGTGAATAAGTATCTTCAGAAGTAAAATTCTTGGGTCTTGGTGGAAGTATGTCTCTTTTTACATTACTATTTTCTTTACAATAATGTGAAAATACAAAAAATTATACAAAGTCATATCTATAATTTTATAATATCCATATTTATATTAGGTTGGTACAAAATGAAATGTGGTTTTGCATTGTTGAACTTTGCCATTTGATATGAGAAAATATTCTTAAATAAATGCATCTATGTTACACACGGAGAAGGCGATGGCACCCCACTCCAGTACTCTTGCCTGGAAAATCCCATGGATGGAGGAGCCTGGTAGGCTGCAGTCCATGGGGTCGCGAAGAGTCAGACACGACTGGGCGACTTCGCTTTCACTTTTCACTTTCTTGCATTGGAGAAGGAAATGGCAACCCGCTCCAGTGTTCTTGCCTGGAGAATCCCAGGGATGGGGGAGCCTGGTGGGCTGCCATCTATGGGGTCGCACAGAGTCGGACATGACTGAAGCGACTTAGCAGCAGCAGCAGCATGTTACACATCATTTTAATGTGCATTTCTCACTTTAAGCTTTTTCCTAATGATATTACTTGCTGTTTATTTTATATTTATTTTACACTACAGAAAGTATAGACATAAAGCAAATTTAAGCAGTTTTTTAATTCAAGTTCAAAACGAGTCGTAAAGCAGTGGAGACAACTTAAAACATCAACAATGCATTCGGCCCAGGAACTGCTAATGAACATAGAGCGCAGAGGTGGTTCAAGAAGTTTTGCAAAGGAGACGAGAGCCTTGAAGATAAGGAGCACAGTGGATGGATATCAGAGCTTGACAACAACCAATTGAGAGCCAACATCAAAGCTGATCCTCTTAAAACTACAGAAGTAGTTGCCCAATAACTCAACATTGATTATTCTATGATCATTTGGCTTTGATGCAAATTGAAAAGGTGAAAAAGCTCGGTAAGTGGGTGGCTTCATGAGCTGACCGAAAATCAAAAAAAAAAATCATTGTTTTGAAATATTATCTTTTTTTATTCTATGCAACAATGAACTATTTCTCGATTGGATTGTGACATGAGATGAAAAGTGGATTTTATACGATGGTGATGACCAGCTCAGTGCTTGGACTGAGAANATGTAAAAGTGTATCATTTGCCTATATAGTCAGCATATATTGTTCTCTATTGTACCTTTCTTCACTCACGTGTTTTCAGACCTACTTATGTTGGTATATAAAGATTTAAATTTTTGGTTGAAATACTATGCAATATTTTATCATATGAATACGTTATATTAATCCAATCTGTTTTTGGTGAACTTGATGTTGTTTCCAAGGTTAGTTCTTAGAAATAGTATAGCAATAAAAATGCTTATACATGTTAATATATGTGTGAATAAGTATCTTCAGAAGTAAAATTCTTGGGTCTTGGTGGAAGTATGTCTCTTTTTACATTACTATTTTCTTTACAATAATGTGAAAATACAAAAAATTATACAAAGTCATATCTATAATTTTATAATATCCATATTTATATTAGGTTGGTACAAAATGAAATGTGGTTTTGCATTGTTGAACTTTGCCATTTGATATGAGAAAATATTCTTAAATAAATGCATCTATGTTACACACGGAGAAGGCGATGGCACCCCACTCCAGTACTCTTGCCTGGAAAATCCCATGGATGGAGGAGCCTGGTAGGCTGCAGTCCATGGGGTCGCGAAGAGTCAGACACGACTGGGCGACTTCGCTTTCACTTTTCACTTTCTTGCATTGGAGAAGGAAATGGCAACCCGCTCCAGTGTTCTTGCCTGGAGAATCCCAGGGATGGGGGAGCCTGGTGGGCTGCCATCTATGGGGTCGCACAGAGTCGGACATGACTGAAGCGACTTAGCAGCAGCAGCAGCATGTTACACATCATTTTAATGTGCATTTCTCACTTTAAGCTTTTTCCTAATGATATTACTTGCTGTTTATTTTATATTTATTTTACACTACAGAAAGTATAGACATAAAGCAAATTTAAGCAGTTTTTTAATTCAAGTTCAAAACGAGTCGTAAAGCAGTGGAGACAACTTAAAACATCAACAATGCATTCGGCCCAGGAACTGCTAACGAACATAGAGCGCAGAGGTGGTTCAAGAAGTTTTGCAAAGGAGACGAGAGCCTTGAAGATAAGGAGCACAGTGGATGGATATCAGAGCTTGACAACAACCAATTGAGAGCCAACATCAAAGCTGATCCTCTTAAAACTACAGAAGTAGTTGCGCAATAACTCAACATTGATTATTCTATGATCATTTGGCTTTGATGCAAATTGAAAAGGTGAAAAAGCTCGGTAAGTGGGTGGCTTCATGAGCTGACCGAAAATCAAAAAAAAAAATCATTGTTTTGAAATATTATCTTTTTTTATTCTATGCAACAATGAACTATTTCTCGATTGGATTGTGACATGAGATGAAAAGTGGATTTTATACGATGGTGATGACCAGCTCAGTGCTTGGACTGAGAAGCAGCTCCAAAGCTCTTCCCAAAGCCAAACTTGCATCAGAAAAAGGGTCCTGGTCACTGTTTGGTGGTCTGCTACTGATCTGATCCACTAGAGCTTTCTAAACACTGGCAAAACCATTACATCTGAGAAGTGTGCTCAGCAAATCAATCAGATGCACCAAAAACTGCCATGCCTGCCTCTGTCATTGGTCAAGAGAATGGGTCCAATTCTCCACAACACCCAACTGCAAGT
Organism: Cephalophus harveyi; assembly: GCA_006410635.1. Taxonomy (NCBI): domain Eukaryota; kingdom Metazoa; phylum Chordata; class Mammalia; order Artiodactyla; family Bovidae; genus Cephalophus; species Cephalophus harveyi. The sequence continues at coordinate 60,274 of SJYT01031297.1, read as the reverse complement.
CACACAACCAACACTTCAAAAGTTAAACAAATTGGGCTATGAAGTTTTGCCTCATCCACCATATTCACTTGACCTCTTGCCAATCGACTACCATTTCTTCAAGCATCTCGACATTATTCTGCAGGGAAAATGCTTCCACAACCAGCAGGAGGCAGAAGATGCTTTTCAAGAGTTTGTCAAATTGTGAAGCAGGGATTTTACTCTACAGGAATAAACAAACTTATTTCTTGTTGACAAAAATGAGTTAATTGTAATGGTCCCTATTTTGATTTAATAAAGATGCGTTTGAGCCTAGTTATGATGATTTAAAATTCACGGTCAGAAACCACAATTACTTTTTCATAAATCTAAAAATAAACATATACAGTCTCAGAGCCAGTTCATCTCAGGGCACAGGTGGCCTAAATAATATCACGAGCAGGATCAGTATGATTCAGCCGGAAGCAGCTTTGGATTTGCTCAATCAAGCAAATGACTAATAATTTCTCATTAATACTATACTACAACATACGTCAAGAGATGACCTTAACCTGAAATAGTATTCATTTTTAATTAAAATAATTTCCTTTCATTAAAAAAATGGAGTGTTCAGAAAATTGTACCCCAGGTAAATGGAAGAGTCACTGGAAGAATGGAAGTCTTTATTACTGCCCATCAGAATACCAAGCATTTAGTCAATACCAAAAGCTTGGTTTTGGCTTGATTTTTTAACTGTTTCTGACAATAATTGACTAAATGAGTCAGTTATCTCTCAAGGCTAATTATAGAGAAGAATTCATATCCTATTTCCATCATCAGAAATTGAATTACATCTCCAGGGGATCTTCCCAACCCAGGGATCAAACCCAAGTCTCCCACGTTGCAGGAGGATTCTTTATCAGCTGAGCCACCAGAGAATTTCACTATACCCCAGGTAAATGGAAGAGTCACTGGAAGAATGGAAGTCTTTATTACCGCCCATCAGAATACCAAGCATTTAGTCAATACCAAAAGCTTGGTTTTGGCTTGATTTTTTAACTGTTTCTGACAATAATTGACTAAATGAGTCAGTTATCTCTCAAGGCTAATTATAGAGAAGAATTCATATCCTATTTCCATCATCAGAAATTGAATTACATCTCCAGGGGATCTTCCCAACCCAGGGATCAAACCCAAGTCTCCCACGTTGCAGGAGGATTCTTTATCAGCTGAGCCACCAGAGAATTTCACTACCTATGTAAAATAATTTAATCATAATATTAACTAGAGGAAAGCAAATCTTTATAGCAATTATAATTTTTCTATAAGTTCCTTAATTTTATCATCTATATGTACCTTATTGGAGAAGGCAATGGCAACCCACTCCAGTACTCTTGCCTGGAAAATCCCATGGACAGAGGAGCCTGGTAGGCTGTAGTCCATGGGGTCATGAAGAGTCGGACACTTATTGAGCGATTTCACTTCCACTTTTCACTTTCATGCATTGGAGAAGGAAATGGCAGCCCACTGCCTGAAGAATCCCTGGGATGGTGGAGCCTGGTGGGCTGCCATCTGTGGGGTCGCACAGAGTCTAACACGACTGAAGCGACTTAGCAGTAGCATATGTACCTTATAGAGTTTTTCCAAGGATTTAGTGAGCTAATCCATGCCAGGCATTTATAGTAGAGCTTGGAATGCAGTCTTAACTCAAGAAGTGTTAGTGATTACCATCATTATTCAAAATCTTTTCCTATTTACTCTACAGTGTTATTTTGCTAAAAGCACAGAAGAGATTCTATCCTGGGATCACCTAGCTTAGTCAGGGCCATTCATTCTGCCCCAAACCAGCTAATATAATATGAATGGTACTAGCTGGGGCTGTCTACCTAAACAGCGCCATCTGGAGTTGTGTAACATGTTAGCCCTGAATTTGGTCCAAAGACAGTTCCCATTTAAGAGAGTAACAAGTTGATGAGTAAAAAGGGCTGGCTGATTAGTACAACCTGTATACACAGCTCAGAGGGGATTATATTTCTAGGATTTATACTAACATTTCTGGAGAAGGCAATGGCATCCCACTCCAGTACTCTTGCCTGGAAACTCCCATGGATGGAGGAGCCTGGTAGGCTGCAGTCCATGGGGTCACTGAGTCAGACACGACTGAGCGACTTCACTTTCACTTTTCACTTTCATGCATTGGAGAAGGAAATGGCAACCCACTCCAGTGTTCTTGCCTGGAGAATCCCAGGGACGAGGGAGCCCAGTGGGCTGCCATTGTGGGGTCGCACAGAGTTGGACACGACTGAAGTGACTTAGCAGCAGCAGCAGCATACTAACATTTCACAAGTTAATTTTCTATCCTAGAGCAACAAATAATCGCTGCTTTTACTTCTTGGTGCCATCATATGTCATTTACATTATAAACATTATCCTGTAGGTAAATAATAGCCAAACGGTGATCTGGACCTTGATCCACTAGAGGAAAAATATTATCCTCTTTCCAGTTGCCACTCAGTGAGATGACACACTGAATTATTAATATACAGTGAGTATACATGGAGTATTCTTGCTATGTCCTTTCTTTCAGAATCCACATACTTCTTTTTTTACTACAGTATTTAATATGAATTGGGTACAGAGAAGGCAATGTCAGCCCACTCCAGTGCTCTTGCCTGGAAGGTCCCATGGACAGAGGAGCCTGGTAGACTGCAGTCCATGGGGTCGCTAAGAGTCGGATACGACTGAGCGTCTTCACTTTCACTTTTCACTTTCATGCACTGGAGAAGGAAATGGCAACCCACTCCAGTGTTCTTGCCTGGAGAATCCCAGGGATAGGGGAGCCTTGTGGGCTGCTGTCTATGGGGTTGCACAGAGTCGGACACGACTGAAGCGACTTGGCAGCAGCAGTAGCAGCAGATGAATAAGAACTGTGCAATGAATAAATTGACAATAAATACACCCAAAGCTTACAGACTTTGGTTTTAGTGCAAATATACTCTGGCCTCAGCACTTTTGTGCCTGCTCACCTTTCTCCCTGGAAGGCTCCTTCACTGGGTGTTCACATGCCTCATTTCCTTGCTTCACTTCTGAACCATCCTATCACCCGTGAAGCCTTCCAAAACCAGCATATGAGCACGTGCGTGTGCGCGCGCGCATGCACACACACACGCCCCTACCCTACCTACATCCACCTGTCCTCTCACCTTGGTTCTGTACCTCTGGCAATAAGCATTATCACCACTGCCTTGCTATGGATATGTATTATCTCTTTCTCGTCACTAGCATGTAGCTTCAAAAACTATCATATCCTTAGAACTATTTCCCTAGTCTATGTTCTACATAGTAGGTGCTCAATAATGCAATAATGCTGAATCAATGAAAAATCAAAATTAAATATCAGTTTTTCAAATACTTTTTCCCCCAACAGATCTTTAAGAATAATTTTTAAGAAACACTAACTTTCAGGAAACAAACATTTAATATTCTATATATGAAAACCACGACAAATGAATCCATTGTTCAAAGATATTTTGCTCTAAGCTCTGAAAAGATACTTTCAATTTGAGGTATGAAATAGGTATTTTAAAAGGACATGAAATATAATCATCAAAATATAATGAACATGAATAAGAAATTCCAAGATGATCACAGATTGACTGAGCAACTGAACTGAACTGAACTGAACTTTAAATCCCATAGGCTGCCTGTTGCCACCATTTTGCTAAGGAACACTAAGGGTACACACAGGACAAATTCTTGGAAAATTTCAAATAGAAAAACATTTCTGTAAAACACAAAACTAATGCTTTCTAAAAATATATAAAATCTTGAGTTATAAATCCACCTTTATCAGTAAAGCTTGTGTTAAATTACAGTAATTATCAAAATATATTTTGAATAGAAGCTCAAAAGCAGTACATGTAACTGTGAACCACTAGACACAATGGATATATGTGGTATTAATACAATTAATATATAAAAATACAATGCAGGTATGATGGGATACATTTAAAATGTTACATTCATTATAGCTACCTTACATTTATCAGTGAATGTTGATTTACAAAAATTTCCCAAATTCTGTTATGTGAGTTACTCAACTTAAAAACTCCCCAATCTGCAACGCTTACGAGGATAGGTCTTTGTAATGCTTTCTATTTTAGTATTATATATTTAAAATATATATTTAAACTATATTTCAATATAGTGTAAATATTTAGAAACATCTAGAAAGACTGATTTACTTTATTCCTTGGAAATTTCTTATTGCTTCTTTTTAAGGCTGTTTTCTCTTACAAAGAACTAGATACCAAACTGCCTTTGATTATCTTTTTATTTGATCAAGGCCTTTCATCTTATTCAACATATATTTGTTCAAAAGTTTCCTTTTAAAAGAGGAAAGTGGCTTTTGATTTAAAATTGCTATCTGGCCAGCACCTCCTGATGGGACTCCTTCAACTCCCACTAAAATGCATATGAAGACAAAGGAAAAAGACAAGAAAACGCAGCACAAAAAAAACTAGAGCTGCCAGTTAGTATCCTGCTAGGAAGAATTTCTTGCAACACCACAGCTGATGGAAGGAGATACAGAGGAGGAAGAGTAAAGAAAAAACAAGATGCAATGGCAAATAGAGAACTATATGGAGAAATACCATGAATACTGGTTCCGATGAAGCTCTCATTTTTAAGTTAAACGTGACTTTTCCAGAATCTAACATTTCCTTGTTGTCTCATGTAAAACTTTTGGATCTAATTCAATGAAAGATACATTCACACTAATGAATGTTGGCAGATGCTTTAAGACATTACCTAACCAAGTGATTTTTGAGTAATTACATGAAGAAAATTGTTAATAAGGCTAAGGTAATCAGACCAAGAAACTGACACAGCAGTTACTTAATAAACAGTGGCTATTATTATAAACTGTAAAATCAAAGGTGAGAGCCCATTTAATTAGACTTTAGCTGTCCACTGTCTCTGAAGATTAAAATTTTTGTGGAGCAAAACCTAGGTAAACTTTAAAATAAGAAAAAAATTGTCTTATATGTTCTGCTTCCTTCCCTTTTACCTTTTCCATGTCATTTCTTGAATTCTTGGTTCCCTTTTATGACTACCACCAGTATACCTTCACAATTATCGCTTTCTAGAGTGATTTAAGTTTAAAGAGCCTGTGCTAATGTGTCTGATATGTGAAAAGTTTAATGGGCTAGCATTCCCAGGTTTTTACTGAATTTCACTCCCAGTCTTTCTGGAGACACATCTTAACTGAAATCACAAATCTAACAGCAGAATTGTAGGTTCCATGGCAGACCAAGGACGGGTGGACTTGGCAGCTGGCAGACCTCAGGTCATTGCTCAGATCTCTGTCTGCTGCACCCAAATATAGTAGCTAGGGGAGACTACTAAAGGCACTCAGACTCCGAAGTCTCTGGTTTAACTAGGATGTCATGTGGTGGATAGGAGCAAAGAAGCAAAAAAAAAAAAAAGGCACTCTTTCTGTAAATGTTGCTTAAGGTATTAAATACTTGGGTCTAAGAGGCAGAATATACTTAAAACAAAGCAGTTGCATTTTTTTCCTACATTTGAAAAGGTACGCTCTTTTTTTATACAACCAACATTTTATTGAGTTAGAAAAACCTCAACTGTAAAAATTTTAAACATTTCCTAGAGATTCAACATGAAATAATTTGTGTCAGGAAAAACAGAAAGAGGTACAGGCATTCAAATATGCAAAATGCAATTCTCCCTTGAGCTACTCTGTGAACTGCTTACTAAGAAGGCAGTTAAAATAACACAGATACTAAATTAAATATTAAATATCAAATCAGTTCATACATTATACTTCATTAGCACACTACAACAAGGAAGCTCAGTTGAAACTAAAGATATACAATCACGAATAAACCAAGAATAAAATCAACAAAAATATGGTAAATCATTATGTCCTGGCAGTATCCATCTTAAGAAAAAATAATTTCTGTCACACTAGCAGCTTTGGATCAGTTACTTGAACACCGTTCTCATTCCTTTAGAGCAAATACTCAAGAAAAATAATTTAAGAAAATGCTGCTCATTTCAATTACATGAAATGTATGAGACGCAAAGAACACAGGCAGTACACCTGGAGGGCAACTCCTGGCCTTTCTTCCGTTCTCTGTGAAAGCCATACCCACCAGGCTGAAAACCTGTCTGACTCTTGAGTGAGTGAGCGAAGTTGCTCAGTCGTGTCCGACTCTTTGCGATCCCATGGACTGTAGCCTNACGCAAAGAACACAGGCAGTACACCTGGAGGGCAACTCCTGGCCTTTCTTCCGTTCTCTGTGAAAGCCATACCCGCCAGGCTGAAAACCTGTCTGACTCTTGAGTGAGTGAGCGAAGTTGCTCAGTCGTGTCCGACTCTTTGCGATCCCATGGACTGTAGCCTACCAGGCTCCTTCATCCATGGAATTTTTCAGACAAGAGTACTGGAGTGGGTTGCCATTTCCTTCTCCAGTCTGACTCTGAGTTAAAAAAAAATGCTGAGCTGTTTTTGCATCAGCAAATGGAAAGTGGAAGAAGCATGAACCAACAAAACTATTTACTGAAGCTAGTCTAAAATAACTGAAGCAATAGAGAAATCTCATCATTAAAAAAAATTCTGCAATATAACATGGGTAAGATCACCTGGAAATAAAATTGCAAGGATATAAACAGTTATTATTTTTCTTTCCCAGAAATTTCTTCCAATGAATGTGCACGGAGAGAGAATGCAGCTTGTTAGGAGTTTATGCCTACTAATTAGGAAAACAAAGGCTTTGATATTTGTCTGTATCTTTCAGAAAAAATAATACAATAGAAGAGAAAGGAAGGAGAGAGAGGGAGGCAGGAAGGGAAAGAAGGAAGGAAGAAGGGAAGACAGAAATTCTTTACAGAGTAAGAAAAAGAGTCTATCTCAAATTATGCCAGTACAGTAGTCAGCTGCCATGAACCAAAGTACTATGGCATCATGACACATAATTACACGGATACAGCTCTCCATGGAAGAAGGCACTGGCACCCCACTCCAGTACTCTTGCCTGGAAAATCCCATGGACGGAGGAGCCTGGTGGGCTGCAGTCCATGGGGTCGCTAAGAGCTGGACAAGACTGAGCGACTTCACTTTCACTTTTATGCACTGGAGAAAGAAATGGCAACCCACTCCAGTGTTCTTGCCTGGAGAATCCCAGGGACGGGGAGCCTCATGGGCTGCCATCTATTGGGTCACACAGAGTCAGACACGACTGAAGCAACTTAGCAGCAGCAGCAGCTCTCCATGGCATATATTCATATTCGTTCTCTTTCTCTCTCTTGCCTACTTCTCCCTCTTCCTAGAAAGACACAGCATCATTTGAAAGACAATCACTTCTGCTTCTAAGAAAGTGAAAAAAAATCTACTGTGCAAGTGCCATGTCTGGGACAGGGCTTGACAGGAGGTGTTCTACAGAAATAAATGTGCTCTTTGTCTACATACCTATCTTCATCCCTTTCTTGAACTGACTTGGAAGGGTGGATGAGAAGAGAAAAAAAAAATCTAGATGTACAAGAGACTTGATTTTCATCCTATGCCTTTTTCCAAGTTCTACCAACAGACTCATGAAAATGAATAGAGAATAAAATGGTGCAAGAAGAACATATATTCTTATGCATGCATTTCTGATACCTACTCAGGGAAGCTCACTCTACCTACTTTTTTGTTCTTTATGAATTACTTATATAAAATTACATGCAATGTGGTATAAAAATACACATAATAAGGTATTATTTTCAACCATTAAGTCAAGAAAAAACTTTTAAAATGATAGCTGTGAATGCTCATGTAAGTATGAAGAAACTAACACTCTCAAATATTGCTAGTGGCATAATACATTATAAGCCTTTTGGGCAAATAATTTAGTGATTTCAATATGATAAATTTAGATGATATGAAAATTTTATCACACACACAAAAAATCCTGAATAAAGTAAACATTTTCACTATTAAATTAAACTTGACACCAAGAGAGGGAAATCACCAGGATCCAGAAAAAGAGGAGTCTCCAAGGAAGGGGGCAACTACAGGCGATAGCTGAGGGCAAGCAAGGGAGGAGAAAGGATCCAGCCACAAGGAGATCCTGACCTGAGCTAAGTGCACACAGCCACAGAGGGCTCTCCATCTGCAGGACGAGCCAACACCCCACCAGGGCAAGAGGCTTCCCATCAGGCTTGACTGACGGTAGAAAGAGAGTCATTCCGAAAAACTGGAAACAAAGGCATGAACTGGGCTCAGGACTGGGACATCCAGATCACAGCCTTCTGTGATTCATGGACCCCAACCAGAAACTGGATGCATGGTCTGGGATTAGTTAAAGCTCAACTTCTTTGTAAATTTGGCTCTCTAACCTGCAGAAGGGATGTTTGTGGAACACCATCCCAGTAACGATGTACATAACTGTAAAAGTGTGGAAGGTTTAGGAACAAGGAAACATGCTTTCATGAAGCAACAGTCACCACAAACAAGAAATTTCTGTGTCCCAAGCAATGGAATGACGGTGAACAAATGAAAAAAGACTTTAAGGTAAGTTGGTTTAAAACCTTCAAATTGAGTAAGGGAAGAGTAGAAATTTCTAGGCAAGAATAAGGTTGCTGCAAGAAAAAAAAAGAGTAAAAGAGGTCAAAACGAAGTAGATAGAAATTCTACATGAGAAGCACAGTCACTGAAGTAACTCAGCCAACAAGTTGATTTATTAGGCTCAACAGAGTTGATGACAGAATTAGAGAATTAGATGACAGACCCCAGAAAATTATCTAAAATTTAATTTTATATGTGTTGAATATATATAAATACATGTATGTATTCAATAATTGTATTTGTCAATCAAATCCAAAATACTGATAAAGTTATATATACAAAGATGTTCATCAGGGAGTTCAGTTTCAGTAATAAAAACAAAAACCGCAAAATAATTTTAACATACACTGATAAGACTATGAGGTTGTTATAAATTCATTTAGTGGAATCACATGCTTTCATTAAAATCAGTTATAAAGTCTGTGGAGCAAACTGGTAATTCATATGAAAGAAATCTAAGTGGAAAAAATGGATAGCAATTTATATGCAATAATTATACCTATGTAACATATATAGAAAAATAACATATTGTAAAACAACACTGTTCTAGTGACTGTACTAGGGAAGTGAGGTTACATATTTAATCTCTTCTGTAGCCCTGTGGGCTTCCCCAGTGGCTCAGCAATAAAGAATCAAAGAATCTGCCTGTAATGCAGGAGCAGCAGTAGAGTTGGGTTTAATTCCTAGGTCAGGAAGATCCCCTGGAGGAGGGCACGGCAACCCACTCCAGCATTCGAGAATCCCGTGGACAGAGGAGCCTGGTGGGCTACAGCCTATAGGGTCGCAAAGAGTCAGACACAACTAAAGCACCTTAGTACCACGTGTAGCCCTGTAGTTAGGACCTGAGTATTACCAATTTCCTGTATTAGATAAGTCCTCTAACTAAAATTTCTCCCACATCACAGCTATAATGTAAATTTTAGAATCTAGAGAAAAAAGTTCAGGCCTCTTTTCTCTTCCTTAAATACAACTTGACATCTTCAACAAAAGCAATGCTCAACTTCTATATTCCATCCTTCATTCACCCTTTAAATGACACCCTTATGGGCAAAAGTCCCCTGTGAGGAAGCAAGAGCTCCCAGAGAAGTTTTCTCTCAGACCTCTGATCCCTTGCAGGAACTCCCAGAGATGATGAAGACGTCGACAGCTCTTTCCTGGGCCTCGAAGAGTGCCTCAAAAAGTATCTGTTGAGTCAATAGCCCATTACCAAGTCCTTAGAAATGGACACCACTTCTTACCGGCTGTAGACACAGCATAAATCGTCTTTGTTGTTGCTGTTGTTGTTGCTTAGTTGCTAAGTCATGTCAGACGCTTTTGGAACCGCATGGACTGTAGCCCACCAGGCTCCTCTGTCCATGGGATTCTCCAGGGAAGAATACTGGAATGCATTGCCATTTCCTTCTTCAGGGAATCTTCCAGGAATTGAACCCACATCTCCTGCATTGGCAGGTGAGTTCTTTACCACTGAGCCACTAGGCAAGCCCCATAAATCTTTACCTGCAGTTTAAATATTATTCCTAGAAATTATGAAACAAATCAAGCCTGAATTTGCTACATAAGTAATTTCCCATAATTCCTAATTATGCTCGAATTCTTTATCTTCTAAAACCATATATAATCAACTAGCACTCTATACTTGAAAGTATGCTACTTCATACAGTTCAATCAAAAATGGCATAAATTTATATTTTTAGAATATAATATGATACATGAATTTCAACCATCATATCCTGAAAATTCTGAGAGATTAAATGTCTCCTCAAGATTGCGAAGATTCAGATTTAAGGAAAAAACTCTTTTCAAAAGACTTCCAAAGGAAGCTTTGAAGATCTGTTATTGGAAGCATAGGTGATACCACTTGATGACTGAAAATCCTATCCAGATATCTGCTTTTATCAAGAAAGATTTTCTTGCAAAGATCAAGTTTCTCATTATCTTGCCTGCAAAACAGAAAGTCTTTCTGCTTTGTCATCATCTTTAAGAAGTTTCACCTTATACCCTTATGTTATGCAAGATCTGTCTTTAAGTTGCAGAGTCAACATTGTTGCATGGAATTTTTTATCCTTTGATGTCTCAGTATGCTGATATTTCAAAGTCATAAAGCTTCAGATCCTTCCCTGAATGGCCTGAAGCACCATGCTTGAGGCTAAGTTTACAAAATCAATCCTTTCCGTTGTGGCTATAAATCCTACATACAGGCCCTTGGAAAATACCTTTTATGCTTCTTCCTTTTGCCAACTATTGAAAAAACCTGAATATACATGTGACTGTAGAGTAGTGAGACCACTGTTGTGTATACAGAAGTTGCAATACAATACTATACACACAATCGTAACAAAGTTTTACTAAAAAGCAAAACAGGGAAAGTCTAAAAACTGTCACAGACAAGAGAAACCTAAGGAGACATGATGACTAAATGTTAGGTGGTAACCTGGATAGCATCCTGGAAAAGAAAGGGGACATCAGGGAAAAACTGAGGAAATCTGAATAAAGTACATACTTTGGTAAATAAGGATGTACCGATATTGGTTAATGTGACCAGTGTACTATACTAATATAAGGTGCCAATAATAGGGGGTACTGGGTATGGAGTATAAAGAAACTGTGGNGCATCCTGGAAAAGAAAGGGGACATCAGGGAAAAACTGAGGAAATCTGAATAAAGTACATACTTTGGTAAATAAGGATGTACCGATATTGGTTAATGTGACCAGTGTACTATACTAATATAAGGTGCCAATAATAGGGGGTACTGGGTATGGAGTATAAAGAAACTGTGGCTCAGACGGTAAGGCGCCTGCCTACAATACAGGAGGATCTGGGTTCAATCCCTGGATTGGGAAGATCCCCTGGAGAAGGCAATGGCACCCCACTCCAGTACTCTTGCCTGGAGAATCCCATGGACGGAGGAGCCTAGTAGGCTACAGTCCATGTGGTCGCAGAGAGTCGGACACGACTGAGCAACTTCACTTTCACTTTCACCATCTATGTAATAATTCCGTCCTAAATAAAAGTTTATATAAAATTGTCCTAAAATAAAAGTTTATATAAAAAAATAAAAGCTAGGAGAGTAACTTTCAAAGGAACAAGTCAGAATTAACCTTTCAAAGTGAGTGTGCCCCTTGTTCTCTTTTGCATTTACAATTTTACCTTTCCGTCCACACCAAAGACTTGTTAATGAACACAACAGAGGATCATTAAAAAAGATGCAGACCCTCACAGAACCTTGATAAGAGCTTTGTTCTTTTTCCAACGAAGCTATCATGGCTCAGAACACTTCTGTAACCTGCCTTTGGGGATAACTTTCTAGCCAGGCAAGAAAATCATTCTCATTATCTTACATCTGCTGCTGCTGCTGCTAAGTCGCTTCAGTCGTGTTCGACTCTGTGCGACCCCAAAGACAGCAGCCCACCAGGCTCCCCCGTCCCTGGGATTCTCCAGGCAAGAACACTGAAGTGGGTTGCCATTTCCTTTGCCAGGCATTTATTCTCCCCAGGGCTAGGGCCTTGACTGCCCTGCTTATCTCCCTCAACTTCCACCCCCATACCTGTTACCTGTGATTCACCAGCACAGAAAGACTATCCTGGCTGGATGTTGAACTGAGGCCGAGGGCAGAGGAAGAGACCAGGGCACAGGCTCACACTGCTGTCGGATGACAGCGAGTCCTGCACCAGCCGCTTCCTACTCTGAGATACACACCCGGGCTGCACCTCAGTAACAAGGGTAAGATGGGATGTGGACCCTGAGTTAAAAGCAAAACAGTATCAGTGCTGTGCCTTGTTTCTTTTAATAATTGGTTTTAGATCTTACATATATATTTCTCTGAAACTTTCCCACTGGATTTTTTTCCCCAGGGTGAGGAAGGTCACCTTGTTTGATTGCTGAATTTTAAAGAAAAAAAAAAAAACAAAAACACCTTAACTTACCATTAAAGAAAAAAGATCAGATGCAATTTCAAAACATGCATTTCAAGTGCAGAGTTTTGCAGAGTCTGACATCATTTGGCTGCTGGACAACAAAATTAAACATAGATGATGGGATCAATTAGTTCTAAGTTTCCACCACAGTCCTTCCATAACTTCTCTGAACCTCAACTTCTTTACCCCTCCCCCAAACTATTCACTTCACAAGGGGATTCTGAGGACTAAAAAGGGTAGCATAAATAAAGAGGCACAGTATGAGATCTTCAATAACAAGTTCAGTTCAGTTCAGTCGCCCAGTCTTGTCCAACTCTTTGCGACCCCATGAACTGCAGCACACCAGGCCTCCCTGTCCATCACCAACTACCGGAGTTTACCCAGACTCATGTCCATTGAGTCGGTGATGCCATCCAACCATCTCATCCTCTGTTGTCCCCTTCTCCTGCCCTCAATCTTTCCCAGCATCAGGGTCTTTTCAAATGAGTCAGCTCTTCGCCTGAGGTGGCCAAAGTACTGGAGTTTCAGCTTCAACATCAGTCCTTCCAATGAACACCCAGGACTGATCTCCTTTAGGATGGACTGTGTGGATCTCCTTGCAGTCCAAGGGACTCTCAAGAGTCTTCATCACAGTTCAAAAGCATCAATTATTTGGCACTCAGCTTTCTTTATAGTCCAACTCTCACATCCATACATGACTACAGGACAAATCATAGCCTTGACTAGACGGACCTTTGTTGACAATGTAATGTCTCTGCTTTTTAATATGCTGTCTAGGTTGGTCATAACTTTCCTTCCAAGGAATAAGCGTCTTTTAATTTCATGGCTGCAGTCACCATCTGCAGTGATTTTGGAGCTCAGAAAAATAAAGTCAGCCACTATTTCCACTGTTTCCCCATCTATTTGCCATGAAGTGATGGGACTGGATGCCATTATCTTAGTTTTCTGAATATTGAGCCTTAAGCCAACTTTTTCACTCTCCTCTTTCACTTTCACCAAGAGGCTCTTTGGTTCTTCTTCACTTTCTGCCATCTGTCATCTGCAGGTGTCATCTGCATATCTGAGGTTATTGATATTTCCTCAGACAATAAACATTTAGCTTTTCCTTTGTTACAATTACCTTTTGATAATGATAATGATGATGATGTTACTGTCTACTAATCTCTGGGTGTTTATTTTGTACTAGCTACTGTATCTCCATTGTAACATGAGGACCAGGAGACCTGGGGAAGTTAAATACCTTTTTTAAGGTCACAAGCCCACAAGCAGCAGTGTGGGGAGATTAATCCATACCTGCCTGACTCCAGACACAGTCCTGTTTGCCAGTATTTTACTTTAGTCCCTTTTCATATCAGTCATTATAGACACGTGTAGTCTCTCTATTTCTGCTTCTTCCTGATCTGACCTTGAATAAACCTATCAGATGTAACAATGCATTTTAGTTTGATTTTTAAAGTATAAATCCTGGATTGCCACTCACTACTATGTATGCCACGCTTTGATAACAAATACAGAAAAATATTCAAACAAGAGGAAAAGATGAAAAATGAATTCTGTTTCATTCCAACCAATGCATCTTAAACTAAATTCCAATGCTAACAGCTAAATCATATCTTCTCAGCACTGCAAGTCAAGGCTTTAAACCTCACCTCCACACATCTGATTCTTAGCCACCTGTACATGTCATCTGATTCTCAGCCACCTGTACATGTCTGAAAATGCACGTGTGTGTGTGTATGTAGACCAATCACTCTTCAGCCAATGCTGGTACTAAATCAATCTTTCCAATATACAACCATGTTTTTTCACTTTCTCCTTATCCTACTATAAAGGTTTCCAGACTCCATGGCATGCTGGTTGCTCTTACTCATCTGACATAACTGCCTTACACCATGACTCCAGAACAATGACAATACAACAAGTAGCTGCCTCTGACAGAGTCAGCAAGATTCCTCCAACTGCATATAACAGAACCAAGCAGATTCCATTGTAAATACATCAAAATACCTAGCTACAAAATAACATCATAGGGAAGATTCTACTCTAGTGAGGGATATGAAGTTTCGTAAGCCAGCACAAAAGTCACGTGGACACTGGCAGAAAGTAGAGAAGATGAGGGAGACTGCTGGCAGGAAAGCACAGGGCCAGAGTTAAGCTGATAACGGAAGACAACAGAGGACCGTGGGGGCAGCGGCAGGTAGGAGTCCATAAGAATGTCGAAAGAAGTAATAACTTGCAGGATGCAAGTCAGGGAGGTGATCCAGATTGGAAGTAACCGAGGAAATGAAACCAAAACAAAACACAGAGAAGCCAGCGATTCTTCTAAGTCCCACAGGGAGGTGAGGAGGGGCCAGGAGAGCATTTTAGACATTGAGATGCACGCAAAAGTAGGACGGTGATTCTAAGCCAGCAGGGCCAGTTGGAAACCATGAAGCCTATGATGAGGACGATTAGAAGACTTAAGGTCACGGTTTACTTAATCCACAAATGAGCACATTGTTTTGGTGCCTGGAAAGTGGCAGCTACATTTCTCGGCAGCCAAGCAGGCTTCCTTGCGCTCAGATGTAACAGACCAGACAGAGAGACACTTCATTTAGACGCTCAAGACTAGACAAAGATGTTGCAGTTGGGAAAAATCAAAGTAGGCCACTGTGAGGACTGTTACTCTTTTCAGTATTTTACTCTCTAACAATATGGAAATAATTCGATGTATACCATCCCTTAGTTCGGAGTTTATTAAAAAAAAAAAAAAAAATCTGTCACTAAAGATCCTATTTCATATTTAGAATACAAAAGCACTTAAAAAAATATACCTGCATAAATTAGTTTAGTATGCCTGGCCCAGATGGAAACAGGAGCTGTAGAAGGTCTGGTTCAGAACACTCCCTCATCTGTCAGGGATAATTGATGGCACGGACATTTGTTGTTCACCTGCTGTGCATTTTTTCACTTATCATTGCTTTGGATCACACCAGTGAGGATTAAAAGATAATCACTTTGTTTCCCTCTCTCAGCACAAATAATGAGGAATCCATGCAGTGATGCATGCAGGATTCCATTACAATGTACTCCTATCACACAAGGAAGAAACCCTATACTTCGCTCAGAACTATAAAATTAAAGGAGAAAAACCAAGGCAAGTGTCTGAATTCTGGACCTGAAAGCAAATGATCCCTAAATTTAACAACTGTGATTCAATTTTTAACTTCATGTTTTAACACTTGGTGGCTCAGACGGTAAAGATCTGCCTGCAATGCAGGAGACCCAGGTTCAAGCTCTAGGTTGGGAGGATCCCCTGGAGAAGGGAAAGGCAACCCACTCCAGTATTCTTGCCTGGAGAATCCCATGGACAGAGGAGCCTGGTGGGCTACAGTCCCTGGGTTTGCAAAGAGTCAGACACGACTGAGCCACTAACATTTTAACACTAAAAGAGTGTATTTATAATTAAAAAGAAACTAACTTATTTCAATCTATTTCTATGGTCATGTTTAATTACTAGTTGAAAATGTGTTAGTTCATCTTTATCATAAGATAGTGATGGGTGGTAACATTAATATAGGAGTCTACATACCGCAGCCTTCACTACATGCTTCGTTCTATAGTTCCCAAATTAGGTCCTACAAGCCTAAAAGCACAATGCTACTTATTACTGACCTCAAAGACACAGCCACAAAAAATAGATGGTAGCAAAAATGGAGTACAGGAGGAGAATAAACACAAATGAAGACCAATAACAAGAAAAACCGCAGTAAGAATACTGGAAAATTTATTTTAAATTTTACATAAATATTAGACTCGGTGTTCCCTAAGAGAACTCTAACCTTCTGAATACTATTGCCTTCTTTTATTTTCCATGTGGGAAAAATCTCATAAATAAGCACCAAGTGCATATTAATCAATAAGGAAATCAAAGGATAATTAAAAAATAATATTCTGCAAAATGCCAAATCAATAAGTAAAAGGTAATCTCTAGTAATCAATAAGTAAAAGGTAAGTCGATGAGTGAAAATTTGAGACTTTTTGACAAAATTTCCAAAGATTTTTTAGAATTTTAAAATTCTGTATAACTGAAGTATAGTTTTTATATGGTATACTTTCTTACATATGAAACACCCTAACATGACAAATAAAAGAACAAAAAATTGCTTAATAAAAGTATGTTACCTTTCAAATTTAAGATTTAAGCTTATTCTATGTTTTAAAAATCTTTTTACATAGTAGTCCATTCAGGACTCTTCCCATTACTGGAGCATGCTGCTGGACTACAAAGCCTGATTCAAATTCAAATAATGGAAAACTTTCTCAAACTGGATTGGGTCAGAACGTTATTTCCATTCCCTTAAAAACATGCAGCTACTCCCATATTTCAGTCAATATTTTAGATAAAATATATTCTAGAATGTCTATTTCTCAAAAGGTTACAAATCAGCTATGCATCTTGTTTTCCTAGAATATTTAATTAACATGAGAGCCAAAATTTCCTTAGGAAATCATGAAAGAATATACTTTCGGTGAAAGAATCAAGTTGTTATTTTTTTTTAAATTATGAAAGTTTTCTTTACAGCATTTATATTCATATAAAATGGCAGCAAACAAATTATAACTGTTGTCTGACACCTCTAATACTCACCCTTTGAATTTGTATATTTTTATATATAACACTTCATATATTATAACATTATGTGTTAGTTTTTCTCAAACTGGAATTCAATATACAGTGATCCTCACCATACTGGTTGTTTTTTTTTTTAAAGAAAACTCATTTTTGAGTAATTATCTATATCTTACACCATTTAAAAAGAGAATGTGTATAACTTCTAGATTCTTAAATTAAGGGTACAACATGGCAAGATTTTGTATCACCAACTGCCAAGGACTAAAGGAAAAGGAACAGAGATATTAATGCAGAAAGTGAGTATTAAATGATGAGACTCCATTATATAAACCAGGGTTTCTCAGTAGTCTGAATGAAGAAAGGCTTGAGAGAATTTGGTCATCACATGACCAATGGCAGGTTAATAACATTCACTGCACTGATCTAGTTTCAGAAAAGAATTTATTAAACTGATACTGTAAATTTGTAGTTACTGGTTGTGTAACTGTCGGGACCTATGTTAAAATTTGTTTCCATTTTATAGCTGTAGGACTGTGAGAGAGGAGTAAGTACAAAGTATGCAGAAAGTGTAACTGGATGTTTGCATATATGTTAATGTTAAATCAACAGCAGGGAGTCCATGACCATTTTTTTTCCCGCTTTTTAGAAGTGGTCTGAATATTTCTCAATTTTAAGAGATACTGTTGCCCACTTTCCAGAGCAGTCTTTATCATTTCATCTGATCCTTGATTATCATTTCATCTGATCCTTGAGCCGCCCTACCAGGCTTGTGCTCAACATTTTCACCATTAGGCAAATGCGGCACAGTTGGGTTATCTGTCCAGACTGTAACTATGCTTTCGGTACTGGTTAAGTACAGTGCTTTGCCCGTAATACCACACACATATCCGTGAGTTTAAACTATAATTTTAAATCTTGGGAGAAGAAAAAAAAAGAGAGAGACCATTTGTACTTGCTATTTTTCTTAGAGAAGTGGGAGAGATGAGAGAAGAGACACACTTCTGGATATTCACAAGGCAGAAAGCCTCCAGTGAAACTGGAGAAGCGCTCCGCAGGGCCGTCAGCTGAGGAAGCGATGAATCCCTGCCAGCTCCAAGCGCCAACTTCCCCGTGCACCTGCGGTTAGCCACTGATGTCACGAGCAGGCTAAAAATGGAATGGCGTTTCTACAAGAGGAAATTTAAAATAAAATATCCCGAGACCAGCCACTCTGAGGACTCAACGAGGAGACTCAGAACCAGAGCTAGCAGGAGCCGGCAGGCCCTGCCTGTCTCGCTGTCATGTGCTCTGTGCTTCTCCTTGTATGTTCATCGGAGGACCTAAGTCACCTTGAAACATGAAGGCGTGTTTGATGCCAAATTCTGCTCTACATCAACTGCAGGTTCGAGACCACAGGTAAAGGTGTAAGGAGACATATTGATACCGGAAAACAAAAAGTGGCCACAAAAAGCACTTTGAAGGACTCAACTCAACATGTATTATACGTATTTGGTGGTGGTTTAGCCACAAAGTTGTGTCTGATTCTTTGCAATCCCATGGACTGTAGCCCACCAGGCTCCTCCATCCATGGGATTCTCCAGGCAAGAATACTGGAGTGGGTTGCCATTCCCTTCTCCAGGGGATCTTCCTGACCCAGGGATCGAACCCAAATCTCCTGCAGCTTCTGCATTTGCACGTGGGTTTTTTATCACTGAGCTACCAGGGAAGCCCCATTAGACTTATTTAGTGTCCACTATACACAAGGTATTGTTCTTAACCGAAATGAGACAATAGATTCCTTGTCAACTACAAGTTTATAATCTTATAGGTGCTCATAATCTTATGTTGACAAATAATTACTATAAATCTGATAAAGGCTATGACCAATCCAAACATAATGTGTACAGAAAATGGTATTTCAAGAATTTAGAATTTGGGGATGTTGGGCAAACTGAAGATCTAGGTAAGCTTATGGGTTTACATTAGCATTTAAGAAACCTCCAGTGAAATGAGTCTTCGCTAGCCTTTGTCCATACCCCACAGCAGTTTGTAGCTGTTAGAGAATCTGAAACTGGGTAAAGGAGCAGAGTAGAAAAGGCAGATGTAAGTGACACATACGATGTCATCCACAGGGTGGGATAACAAAAGGGGCAAAGAGGGAAACAAAGTGTATAACCAACAGTAAGTAATAGTCAGAGATGACCGATACAGAGATGACAGTAACTGAGATAGGAAACTAGGAAGATAAAGTAGTGAATGTTTTGGAGAAAACATACAAACTTTCTCTTTGGACATAGTTAATGTGAGGTGTGTCAGGAGGAATGTCTCTTAGGAGATGTCCTCAGTTCACAATCAGAAAAGGGACTCCAGAACCTGCAAGAGGGATCAGGGCTAAACACAGAACTTCCGGAGTCACCCCTGCAATAAGAGCAGCTGAAGGGACAGGAACGACGAGGTCAAAGGAGTACGAACAAGGTGGAAAACAAAAGTCTGAAGGCAGATCATGGAGAAATACGGTAACTGAGAAGACAGGGTGCAGGGGTAGGGGCGGGACAGCCACAAAGACAGGGATGAACAGAAAGGAAAGACAGCAGTGTTCAGGGCTGCAGACAGAAGACAGGGCATTACTCTGAAACCAATGTCAGGGTCTCTCATGTGCAGTGGCTCCCTTTAAGGTCCTAGGAATGTACTCATGGGGTCATGTTTCTGCAGAAACAAGATCTTTTGACTGCAACTGGTTAATACTCTTGTTCCCTTCTACTCGGATCTGTTGTTACTGCAGCTGTGAGTGAACATTTTTAACATCTGCCCAAGGAGAACTGACACAAAAAGTCTGAGTCTGGGACTGTGTCTACGTGATTTGCAGCCACTCATGAGTATAGTTAACTAACTGGTTGGGCCCCAGGGTAGGAACAACTTCCAGGACCGTCTTACCCGCTTCGGTAATGACTCACTGAAGGTACCAGCACTGTTTCACACACTGTCGTGTCCTACAGAGCTCAGGGCAGGAAATTCGCAGGCAGTACAGGAGAAAAGAGGTTTGTATACAGGGAAGCAGACGTGTATCTGTGGCAAACTCATCATCAAACACAAAGCATTTAAGCAGGGATCTTACTTGCTATGCCTAGGTCAAAACGGAGTTTCTCTTCAATCAGTTTAACAATTAAGACACATCAGATCTTTTCTTTTTTTATAGAACTATGACAAAGAATTTATCAGCATACTTGTGTTTACAGGACGCAAACTTGTAGGAGTACTGTGAGCAAGTCTGTATGATGAGAGATGTGTTTCATGCCTCCCAACAGACGTATGACAGATGTATGAAGCAGTTAAGACCATATTATATCTTAAAACTGTGTGATTTTTGTAGTATTTTTCAATTTTTTAAATCTGAAATTTTTTTAAAAATTTTTTATTGTAGTAAAAGCCATATAATATAAAACAAAGTATTTTAACCATATTTAACTGTACAGTTCAGTGGCACTAAGTACATTCACATTGTTGGGCAACTCTCACCGCCATCCCTCTCCTGAGTTTCTCACCTCTTAACTGAAACTCTGTCCCCAATAAACACTAACTCCCCAGTCCCCCTTCCCACCCTCCTACCCCATGACCCCTGGCACCTACCAATGTATTTTCTGACTCTACGAATTTGACTGTTCTAGGTTCCTCAAGTAAAAGGAATCAAACAGTATTTGTCAGCACCTACTGTATACTGGTGGAGAAGGAAATAGCAATCCACTCCAGTATTCTTGCCTGGAGAATCCCATGGACAGAGGAGCCTGGTGGGCTACAGTCCACAGGGTCGCAAAGAGTTGGACATGACTGAGTGAATAGTCACTCACTCACTGTATACTGGAATGCATTTTTTAATATAAATTTATTTCTTTTAATTGAAGGCTAATTACTTTACAATATTATATTGGTTTTGCCATACATCAACATGAATCTGCCACGGGTGTACACATGTTCCCCATCCTGAACCATGCTCCCACCTCCCTCCCCGTACCATCCCTCTGGGTCATCCCAGTGCACCAGCCCCAAGCATCCTTTACCTTGCATAGAGCCTGGACTGGCGATTCGTTTCATATATGATATTATACATGTTTCAATGCCATTCTCCCAAATCAGCCCACCCTCTCCCTCTCCCACAGAGTCCAAAAGACTGTTCTATACATCTGTGTCTCTTTTGCTGTCTCGCATACAGGGTTATCGTTACCATCTTTCTAAATTCCANGCGATTCGTTTCATATATGATATTATACATGTTTCAATGCCATTCTCCCAAATCAGCCCACCCTCTCCCTCTCCCACAGAGTCCAAAAGACTGTTCTATACATGTGTGTCTCTTTTGCTGTCTCGCATACAGGGTTATTGTTACCATCTTTCTAAATTCCATAGATATGCATTAGTATACTGTATTGGTGTTTTTTTTTTCTGGCTTACTTCACTCTGTATAATTGGCTACAGTTTCATCCACCTCATTAGAATTGATTCAAATGTATTCTTTTTAATGGCTGAGTAATACTCCACTGTGTATATGTACCACAAATTAAGTAATGCACATTGGTGTTTTAGACATAATGCTATTGCACACTTAATAGACTACAGGATAGTATAATACATAAGTTTTTACTTACTGAGAATTCAAAAAAAGTACATGTGACTTGCTTTATGGTAATAATCATTTTATTGTGGCCACCTGGAACTGAATCTGCAATATTTCTGAGGTATGCCTGTACATAGAAAACTCTAAGGAATCCATAGGAAAGCTACTCAAGATAATAAACACATTCACCAAAATTGCAGGGTACAGTATTAACACAAAGAAACCTATTATATTACCAGGAAATTACAACCTAAAAAATTAAAGCAAGTCTATTTACAATAGTAATGAAGAATAAAATACCTAGAAACCTATTTATTCAAATTAGTGAAAGATTGGAACACTGACAGCTACAAAACATGCTTGTAAAAAATTAAAGAAGACAAACATAGGAAAGACATTCCACTTATATGGATTGAAAGACTTAATATTATTAAGGTGGCAATATTGCCCAAAGTGATCTACAGAGTCAATTTAATTCTTGTCAAAATCCCAGCAGCCTCTTCCACAGAAATGGAAAAACTGATCCTCAGATTCATATGGAATTGCATGGTACTTTGAATGGCCAAAACAATCTTGAAAAAAGAACACAGTTGGAATAGTAATACTTTCCACTTTCAAAAGTTACCACAGAACTACAATAATCAAAAGAATGTGCTAATGGCGTAAAGATAGAAATAGAACTGTGGAGTAAAATTGAGAGGCCAGACAGGCACCCATACATTTATGGCTAATTGATTTCAGACAAGGGGGCCAAGTCCTGTCTCTTATACACATCTAGATGTGTATAAGAGACAGGGAATATAGTTTCTTTAATCCTAGGTGCTTTAGATTTTATTATAATACATTTCCTACTGAAGACATTGGAAAATTATAATTTTCAAATGGTAATTAAGTGGAAATAGCTCATTGTTTGCCTTGTATTATTTAGATTCAAATATTATTATTCTTTGGCCAAGTAGAGAATAAAAGAAATTTCAAGAGCAAACTAAATGACTTTCCCCCTTTTTCATCTGAACTTTGGATACTGATACATAGTAACTCCAATGATTAAGGCGCCAACAGCAGGAGTGCATAGGTTATTAAAATTCTGCTAATTGACACTTTTAACAGAGAAGCACACGATTGGCATCATCAAATCTCTTGAAGACATGCAGACAGAATCATTCACTTATTGATCTGCTCAACAAATTAGACAGTCAACTAATTCCAGCATTGAGGATTTTCCATGTATTCTTAAATACAAGTCAGCAAACTATGGCCTGTAGGACAAATCCATCCAATTTCTTGTTTTGGTAAATTAAGTTTCTGTGGAACACTGTTGACACCACTAAGCTCATTCATTTACATATTGTCTCTGGTTGCTTTGATGCTGCAACAAAAGAGGTGATTAGTTACAACAGTGACCATATGGCCTGCAAAGCTGAAAATATTTATTACATGGCCCTTTACAGAAAAACTCTGCAAGGAATTTCAGTTTTGGGCCCCAAATGTAAAGATCTTGGAACCTGTCATTTCTGTCCTTATAACTCTTACCCTTTCAGCTGAGCAAACTAAAAGTCAATTATTTTTAGAGGATGCATTAGAAAATAAGGCCACACAGCAAACTGCCATTCCAAAATCTGGGAGGACTGGTGAGTGCAGAGAGTCACTGTCAAGATTTGCTCATCTGGATCAGAAGCCACTGGATCATTAACTAGTAGGAACACTTGCATGGTAATCTTCATTAAGTGCTTGAGCTTGAGTATGGGCTAGCCTGAGCATAGGTAAATCTTAGAGTCTTTGGGAACCCCCAACAATTTCATGGAATTTACCTCCAAAAATATCACCAGCATTAAATGCTGAGAAAAATGCCTTCAATGCTCTGTCAGGGGGAGGAGAAATACAACCATTTTGAAATATACCGTATTCTTTGTAACAAAGGTCTTGTCCCACAAGAGGAACAGAAATTCTCTCATTCAAGCTATCTTTAGCCTTTCTGTCTCACCCAAGGAGGGCAAACTGAGGAACACCCATGGAGATCACAACCTAGGGACACAGGTCCAATAAAAGACTGAGATTTAATCATAAGGTTATAGCATGCTTTCCCTCCCCCTACCCCTATCACCACACCAAACAGGAATCCAGTGTAACAGCAGTGAGTCAAGCTGTGTGAGCTATAAGACAGATTCTGAGAAGGAGTATTTAGGGAAGTAAAGTCTAGAGGAGAGACAAAGACAATGATAAAAGAGGAATTTGAAACCTCTGGCCTCTACTGCTGCAGGAAACATTAAACACAGTGCAACTCCTAAACAGATGAGCATAAAATATCATACTAAAGGGCTATTTCCCTCCGTTTCCACTACTTGGTAAATGATGTCCTGCTTTCAACAAAAAAATTAAAAAGACATTCTAAAAGGCAAAAAAAAAAAAAAAAAAAAAAGAAAATGTTCTGAAAAGACTAGGCAAGTATCAGAACTACATTCAGAAATGACAGAAATGTTGAAACTATCAAACAGGGAATTTAAAATAATTATGATACTGCAGAGTTCCAAAGAATAGCAAGAAGAGATAAGAAAGCCTTCTTCAGTGATCAATGCAAAGAAATAGAGGAAAACAACAGAATGGGAAAGACTAGAGATCTCTTCAAGAAAATTAGAGATACCAAGGGAACATTTCATGCAAGGATGGGCTCGATAAAGGACAGAAATGGTATGGACCTAACAGAAGCAGAAGATATTAAGAAGCTAAATGGAGAATACACAGAAGAACTGTACAAAAAAGATCTTCACGACCCAGATAATCATGATGATGTGATCACTCATCTAGAGCCAGACATCTTGGAATGTGAAGTCAAGTGGGCCTTAGAAAGCATCACTACGAACAAAGCTAGTGGAGGTGATGGAATTCCAGTTGAGCTGTTTCAAATCCTGAAAGATGATGCTGTGAAAGTGCTGCACTCAATATGCCAGCAAATTTGGAAAACTCAGCAGTGGCCACAGGACTGGAAAAGGTCAGTTTTCATTCCAATTCCAAAGAAAGGCAATGCAAAAGAATGCTCCAATTACCGCACAATTGCACTCATCTCACATGCTAGTAAAGTAATGCTCAAAATCCTCCAAGCCAGGCTTCAGCAATACGTGAACCGTGAACTCCCTGATGTTCAAGCTGGCTTTAGAAAAGGCAGAGGAACCAGAGATCAAATTGCCAACATCCGCTGGATCATGGAAAAAGCAAGAGAGTTCCAGAAAAACATCTACTTCTGCTTTATCGACTATGCCAAAGCCTTTGACTGTGTGGATCACAATAAACTGTGGAAAATTCTGAAAGAGATGGGAATACCAGACCACCTAACCTGCCTCTTGAGAAATCTGTATGCAGGTCAGGAAGCAACAGTTAGGACTGGACATGGAACAACAGACTGGTTCCAAATAGGAAAAGGAGTGCGTCAAGGCTGTATATTGTCACCCTGCTTATTTAACTTATATGCAGAGTACATCATGAGAAA
>SJYT01031297.1:19394-32275 GCA_006410635.1 Cephalophus harveyi | reverse complement strand
AAGCACCAGCCTATGTTCGATACAGGATACAGGATGCTTGGGGCTGGTGCACGGGGATGATCCAGAGAGATGATACGGGGTGGGAGGTGGGAGGGGGGTTCAGGATTGGGAGCTCGTATACACCCATGGTGGATTCATGTCAATGTATGGCAAAACCAATACAGTTTTGTAAAGTAAAATAAAAAATAAATTAAAAAAAATAAAATTATACTTCAAAAAAAAAAAAAGAAATATCTAAAACTGTAAAACATACTATAACAATAGCTGTCACGTTCAGTGAGTGTCAGTTTATATACCAGCTAAAAGAGAGTGAACTGTTTAGATTTTCTACACCCTCAGTGGTGATCTTGTATACTTTTTTCTTGAAACCTATATAACTTTCATATTACATATTAGACATTAAAGGCTTTAAAAAATAAAATAAAGAATGACAGATTTGCAGAGTGGATTAGAAAAAAAGATTCAACACTATGTTGTCTGTATGAAATCCACTTTAAAAATGAAGACCCAGATATGTTAAAAGTAAAGGGATGGGGAAAGATATACTATGTGAACACTAATAGAAAAAGATTAAGTAGCTACATTATTTTTACATAAAACAGACTTTAGTATAAGAAAATTATAAAGGATAAAGAGGGGCACTATCTAATGATAAAGGAATAAATTCTCTAAGACACGGGAATACTAAATGTCTGTTCACCTAACAGAAGAGTGTCAAATATATGAGGCAAAAACTGGAAGAACTGAAAGAAGAAATAGAGAAATCCAATATTGTAGTTGGAGACTTTGACATCTGCCTTCATAAGTCACTGATAGCTCAAGCAGTCAGAAAATAGATAAGGAGAGGTTGATCAACTTGATCTAACTGACATTTATGAAATACTTCCAACAAAAGCAGAAAATGCATTCTTCTAAAGCTCACTTGAGAAACCTATATGCAGGTCAGGAAGCAACAGTTAGAACTGGACATGGAACAACAGACTGGTTCCAAATAGGAAAAGGAGTACGTCAAGGTTGTATATTGTCACCCTGCTTATTTAACTTATATGCAGAGTACATCATGAGAAATGCTGAGCTGGAAGAAGCACAAGCTGGAATCAAGATTGCCAGAAGAAATATCAATAACCTCACATACGCAGATGACACCACCTTTATGGCAGAAAGTGAAGAGGAACTCAAAAGCCTCTTGATGAAAGTGAAAGAGGAGAGTGAAAAAGTTGGCTTAAAGCTCCTCATTCAGAAAACTAAGATCATGGTATCTGGTCCCATCACTTCATGGGAAATAGATGTGGAAACGGTGTCAGACTTTATTTTTGGGAGCTCCAAAATCACTGTAGATGGTGATTGCAGCCATGAAATTAAAAGACGCTTACTCCTTGGAAGAAAAGTTATGACCAATCTTGATAGCATATTGAAAAGCAGAGTCAAGGCTATGGTTTTTCCAGTGGTCATGTATGGATGTGACAGTTGGATTGTGAAGAAAGCTGAGCACCGAAGAATTGATGCCTTTGAACTGTGGTGTTGGGGAAGACTCTTGAGAGTCCCTTGGACTGCAAGAAGATCCAACCAGTCCATCCTAAAGGAAATCAGTCCTGAATATTCATTGGAAGGACTGATGCTGAAGCTGAAACTCCAATACTTTGGCCACCTGATGAAAAGAACTGACTCATCTGAAAAGACCCTGATGTTGGGAAAGACTGAGGGCAGGAGGAGAAGGGGATGACAAAGGATGAGATGGTTGGATGGAATCACTGACTCAATGGACATGAGTTTGAGTAAACTGGCAATGGATAGGAAGGCCTGGCGTGCTGCAGTCCATGGGGTCGCAAAGAGTCAGACATGACTGAGTGACTGAACTGAGAAATATTCCACGTTCATGGGTTAGAAGACAGTATATTATTAAGATGTCACTTCTCAAATTGATCTATAGATTCAATACAGTCCCCATCGAGATCCCCAAAGCCATTTTGTAGATACCGATAATTTGTTTCTAAAGTTTATATAGAATACAAAAGACCTAGAATAGCCGGCACAATACTGATGAACAAGAACAACCTGGAAGACTCACACTAACTTCAAGATATACTATAAAGCTGCAGTAATGAAGAGAGCATGGTATTGGCAAAATATTATAATAAACAGATGAATGGAACATAATAGAGATCCCAGAAATACACCCATACAAATATAGTCCATTGATCTTTGACAAAGGGTTAAAAGCAATTCAATGAAGACAGTATATATATATATATTTTTTTTTAACAAATGGTGATGGAATAACTGGGTACCCATATGCACAATTATGATGATGATAACAAAAGAAAGCATCTACTCACTGACCCAATAACTTTCACAAAAATTAAATAAAATTGGATCATCAGTTCAGTTCAGTTGCTCAGGAGCCTGGTGGGCTACAGTCCATGGGGTTGCAGAGAGCTGGACAGGACTTAGCTGCTGAGCATACAACAGCAACATTCAGAAGGCTTAATGTTTGCTCAGTTCAGTTCAGTCGCTCAGTCGTGTCTGACTCTTTGTGATCCCATGGACTGCAGCACTCCAGGCCTCCCTGTCCATCACCAACTCCCAGAGTTTACTCAAACTCATGTCCATCGAATAGGTGATGCCATCCAGCCATCTCATCCTCTGAGATTGGATCATACACAAATATAAAACAGAAAACTATAAAACTTCTAGAAGGAAATATAGGAGAAAATCTAAGTGATCTTGGGTTTGGTGATAAATTTTTAGATACAACCTAAAGAATAATCTATAATATAAAAGCAAAAATTGATAAGTTGTATTTAATTGAAATTAAAAACTTCTGCTGGGCTAAAGATCTGAAGAGGCAACTTAACAAAGATAATACACAGTTGGCAAATAAGCATATGAAAAGATACTCTCATTAGGGAAACTGCAAATTAAAATAAAAATGTGATACCACTATACACCAGTTAGAATGACTAGATGAATAAGTTCTGGTGACATAATGTGTAGCATGGTTAAATTACTCAACAATATTGTATTGTACACTTGAAAATTACTAACAGAATAGATCTTAAATGTTCTCATTACACATACAAAAAAGGTAACTATGTGAGGTAATGGATATGTGAACTAACCTTATTGTGTTAATCATTTCACAATATAAATGTATATCAAATCACCGCATTTACATTTTAAACTTACACAATGTTATATGTCAAATATATCTCAATCTGGAAAAAGCAGCTAGAATAATAAAAAAAAAGATAATACTAACAGCTGGTGAGGATGTGGAGTAATAGGAACTCAGTTATTGCTGACTAATGTTACAGCCAGCTTTGAAAAGAGTGTCTTGCAAAGCTAAACATAGTCTTATGATCCAGCTCTTGTACTTCTGCTACTGCTAAGTCACTTCAGTAGTGTCCGACTCTGTGCAGCCCCACGGACGGCAGCCCACCAGGCTCCCCCATCCCTGGGATTCTCCAGGCAAGAACACTAGAGTGGGTTGCCATCTCCTCCAATGCATGAAAGTGAAAAGTGAAAGTGAAGTCGCTCAGTCGTGTCCGACTCTTAGCGACCCCATGGACTGTAGCCTTCCAGGCTCCTCCGCCCATGGGATTTTCCAGGCAAGAGTACTGGAGTGGGGTACCATTGCTAGGTATTTGTAAAATTAATTTGAAAACTTATGTCTACACAGAAATGAGCATGTAAAGGTTTATAGTGTTTTTATTCACACCTGCCAAAAAACTGGAAATAATCAGGATGTTTTTCAATAGGTGAATGGATAAACAAACCTTGAGACATCCATATAATAAAATATTATCCAATGACAAAAAATATGAGCTATCAAACCATGAAAATGTTTGCATTTCATTAAATACATACGGGAATCTATAAGGAGCCAAGATTTTTCCATTCCTATTTAATTTCCAAATATATTACTTTCTGAAAAATGCAAAACTATAGAGACATTAAACTTTCCAATGGTTTCCAAGGTTGAATAGATAAAGCACAGGGAGTTTTTCTTTTTTTTAGGGAAGTTAAATTATTCTATAGTTATTATAGTTACTATAATAGTGGGTTTGTGACACACAAGCTTGTCAAAATTCATAGAAATTTGCAGCACAGAGTGAACCTTAATGTTTCCAAATTAAAAACAAAATCATTTAGGAGGTCAGAGAACCCCAGGAGAGAATGCATAATGTGACAAGATAATCTAACCACATTACAAACGTGTGAAACAATTTCACTGAAAGTGGATAGAGGGGACGGTAGTGACCTGAGTAACTTTGGAAATGAGTAGAATCTTTAAGACTATAGGCAAAAGAAACTGTACATACTTACTCCACTTTAGTTGATAAACATTTTTTACTATGGAAGTATAGATTAAAAATTCTGATACCACTATACATTTATACTGGTATTGAACAATGAAGTAAATTGACAGTAGATGGTGGAAGCCAGGTTTCTTAATGTTGGAGGGGGAATTTATAGTTAATCACTGGGAGGAGGTTAGAATGATTTTTCTGGTAACTGATTAGAGCTGGGGATATCAGTATGAACTATGTTCAACTTATTACAGAGACAGATGGTTGCACACAGAAATGGTGATAGATATGTATATATGCCCAGATTAGGGATACACATATATTCTCTTATTCTATCAGTCGAGAGAACATAGGAGCAATGATACCTGAGCAGCAATGAGCACATCTAGCACCCAGCTCTTGGTTTCTAATACCATTTCCCAGTCAAAGGAACCAAGGCTCCTTAGAGAAATGGCTGATTCTAGGACTTGGTCAGGCAAAATAGAAGATTAGGGGGGTGGATCGTGTAGTTCCAGAAAGTAACTGAGTATTAAAAAATAAAAAGCAACTGGTAAAGATTTGTATATGTCAAAGGGACATAAGAGCCAAAGAGTCGTTTTCAAAAAGACATTTGATAGAGCTTCAAATGGCCAAAACTGAAACAATTCAAGCAAATACATAAATACATACATAAATATTGGATTAGAATCCAAAATATATAGATATCCACAAGTTCAATATACATATTGAATAACTAACTAACTAAATGGAGGAAGTAAGACAAATCTCCCATGTAGAAGAATTTTAAATAATTTATGTAAATATTACATCCTCAATTAATGTAGTGTTATTCTCCACTCTTTAAGTATGGGCTGCACATGATTACTTTCTCCTAAAAATCATAGTACAGAGAAAAAGGGAAAAAAGAGTAACTTCAGACTGCAAACACTACTTCAGACAAGTGATCAAGGTCAGTACCAACAATGATGTCATGCTGATATTAATAGTATATTGTAGCCATGATACTGTGATGAAAATCACAGTTTGCCTCTGTGACCTTCCTTCTGAAAACCTGTAACCCCAGACTAATCTTAAGAAAACATCAGATAAACCCCAATTGAGGAACATTATATATATAAAATATCTAATCAATAGTTTTCAAAATTCTCAAGGTCATCAAAAACAAGGACATCTGAGGAACTATCATATCTCAGAGAAGCCAAGAGAGACATGACTAAATGTCTAAATGTAATGTGGTACCCTAGATGGGATCCTGGAACAGAACTAGGACCTTATATACAAATTAAAGAAACCCAAATGAAGTTTGAACTTTAATAATAATGTGTCAATAGTTGTTCATTAATTATAATAAATCTACAATATAATGTAATGTTAATAATAGGAAAAACTGGGTATAGTGTATATGGGCTCTCTCTGTATGCCATAATTTTTCTGTAAATCTAAAATTGTTATAAAATTAAAAGCAAAAAAAAAGAAACTTTGCTTAGCCTACTTTAAGTGAAAGAAAAACAGAAGTGATTGGTTTATACATTGTTTTATGAGAGGACAAAAAAGAGAATGTGTTAAAGGAAGATAACAAGATGGTTTCAGATTGTTCCCATCTACTGAAGCTGTCTCTTATACTTGTTATGTACTGATATCTTTACTTAGAAATTTCGCCCCACAACTCAGATTCTTTGTCTCTTAGAATTATACCTTCCCTTTGCCCAGACTGAGGTTCCTTTCCAGAAGAGGATTACGAGGTACATGTATACATGAATTAAATGTAACTCTCACAGGAAATTAAAATACCATCATCCAAAACTCTAAGCTGGTATAGCTTAGGACTCTGCATACTAATTTGGAGATATGGAAACCTTTCAAGAGAGATGTGTATAAGAGACAGAAATTAACTATCTTCCAGCGTGGGAAGACAGCATATTGCATGGCATAGGAAACTGGAAAGAAATACACAAAATATTGTGATGTTCAATGCAAAACAGTTACTTGCAAATATTTGATAGGAATTCATTACATATATCCTTTACTTAAAAAAATTACAATTTAAATTCCCAATTTTATTATATTTAAAGAGGGAAGTATTTGTAGAAATGAATTCTTATCAACAAATGGAATGAAATGTGAATAAGGGACTCTTCTGGAAAAAAATATTATTGCATAAGGTAAAAGCAATGGAAAATTCATTACTTGTTTTTTTAAGCAACCCCACAGAGTTAATTTCTTCACGGTGCTGAAGGCTTTTGCTTTGAAATTCATTTTATTGACCTAAAGCTTAAACTTCAGGGTGACTCAAGGATGATTGACAGGAGGGAGAGAACACCATGCTAGCACCATCACGTGCTAGCACGTGCTAACTCATTCTCTTGTTAAAAGATGCATTATGTAAATGGATCCTCCACAGCAATTTGCTAGCACATTTTTTGGTTCCTGGTTAAGTATTACCCATGTTTGTCAAGGAGGAAGAGTAAAATCTACCCTTTCAAAGGGTTCAGTGATTATGTCCCTACACTTTAATTTCTGCCTGAAATTCAAAGTCCACATAAAGGTTTCAAAACTTAAAGGTAGTTTTACTCAGTACCTGACTTATGTGTATACTGTGAGTTTAGGAAAAACAAAGCCTATGTAGAAGCAGGAAATAGATGTAATTAAACTCTGAGACATATTTCTTTAAAGAAGTACTTTTCCAGATTTAACTCGTAGCTGCAGAATCCATCTCTATCACACCAGCCAAATAAGTGATCAGTTTTCCATCCAGTTATGTATATGTCAATCAATGCATAGACAAACCACAGATTGATGCGTGAAACATGGAGAGTAGCAACAGACTGTTAGGCTACTCATTAATCAGAATTCAGATTATTTTCCAATTAAACACTGTGGAAATTACAGGTGAAGGCAAGGTCTTCTATGTTTGATGGAGTGATTAAAATCTTTCTCAATGAAACATTATTCCTATGGATGGATCTCATAAAGCATATAAGAAAGTACTGTTGGAAGGAATAAAAAGAGTAGGGGGCTTTTATGAAAAATAGTTATGACTGATGAATAAATTATAAATGTCTTTAGTTCACCTTTGTGCTGATGTTATCTATGCTTTAATATCAGCCTTTACTAATAGGAGCCCCTGAGAATTTGATTCTCTCTTTTCAGGCCATAAAGACAACCCAATTAACACAGAAGGACACATAAAAACTGATCCAAAAAAAAAAAAAAAACCTCTTTGTCCTTGGGTTTGGGAAATAAAAATTAGCTTTAAGTTCTTAATTGGCAGTGTGCTTTCCTAGCATTAATGAAAAAAAGGGAATCTCATTTTATAGTCTTAAAATCTCTCATATTTGTTCTTTTAGTATCAATGTATTTGAAGAGAAAGTAATTTGAGTAAAATAAATTATGGCCCTGATCTTGACTGACTTTTAACCTGTTTCCCAGAATCCAGAGCTGTTCAGCAAGCCTGTTTCCTCTTAAACCTGAGCCTGGGCCATGTAAAAAAGCTCATTGTACATGAATCAGAAGTGTATCTCTCCAGGACTTACACATTTTGGAGAGGGACATTAAAATGAAAATCCTGCCTACAACTTGTGGCAGCTTTCATTTCTATTGGACCAGCCATTTGAAACACTTTGTGACAGTGAAAGAGTAATCAAACCTCTTTATCTTCCCTTTAAAAAAAGTGTGTGTGTGTGTGGGGGGGGGGGATTGACTCAATGTAGGTACATGTTTGGTGTCAAAACTTAGTCATGCAAGGAGGGTAGGGCTTCTTAACCAGAGGAAATCCATACCAGTATTAGTGTTACAGAGCTATGGAGGCAAGTGATCCTCAAGCCTTTCTTGAACAGACTTCCCCACCTCACCATGCAGGACACTAGGATGCAATGGGAAACTGCCAGCACAGAGCATGCCAAACTCCATGACTACACACATTCCCATCCAGTTTAAAGAACACGACCATTCACTGTAGGCCAAAGCCCCACAGTTTTCTTTTAGTGAAACTATCACTATTGCCCCTGTGGCTAGAAGGATGAGAAAATGAAAGTACCTGCAGAATGGTGGTGATAGCCTCAGTCAGAAACGAGAGCATGGAATCCCTCCCATCTTCTCAGATCGCTTGTTCTGATACAAAGTGGCCTACCGAGGTACTGACTGTAACATCAGACTGGAGGCCTGCATTGTGGGCTGATAGCCACATGTCTTAATCCTAACTGTTTCTCTGCACTACAAGTAAAGCAGAAGATGGGGGCCATTAGCAGAATGTTGAAATTAATTCACAGTGCCAATCTTGCTGCATCTGATATTGTGAGAAAAAGTACTATCTTTGTTTCGAACCATTAGCATTAACAGTTACCAAGAATTGCAAGTATTGCATGCTAACATGTACCAGGCTGTGTGCTATGGGCTTTAGATACATAATTCATCTAATCCTCAAATAGGTCTAAGAGGAAGATATTATGATAGACATGTTAAATATGAGGAAACAGAGGCTCACAGGGGTTAACCTTCCTTGTCACGTGTTTCTCAGTTAGATGGGGCATAAATTTACTAAATTCCAGGTTTATGTGTCTCTGTGCTTGCATTCAACATTCTTCATTATACAGGCTTACCTAGTTGCCTAAATTCTTCACATTTTATCAATTATATGCATATCTGTACAATAATGGAAGATGCATTTGTTGTAACTTGGTCTGGACAACTTTGTACCAGGCTGTGTGCTATGGGCTTTAGATACATAATTCATCTAATCCTCAAATAGGTCTAAGAGGAAGATATTATGATAGACATGTTAAATATGAGGAAACAGAGGCTCACAGGGGTTAACCTTCCTTGTCACGTGTTTCTCAGTTAGATGGGGCATAAATTTACTAAATTCCAGGTTTATGTGTCTCTGTGCTTGCATTCAACATTCTTCATTATACAGGCTTACCTAGTTGCCTAAATTCTTCACATTTTATCAATTATATGCATATCTGTACAATAATGGAAGATGCATTTGTTGTAACTTGGTCTGGACAACTTGCTGCTGCTGCTGCTGCTGCTGCTAAGTCACTTCAGTCGTGTCCGACTCTGTGCGACCCCATAGACGGCAGTCCACCAGACTCCCTCGTCCCTGGGATTCTCCAGGCAAGAACACCAGAGTGGGTTACCATTTCCTTTTCCAATGCATGAAAGTGAAAAGTGAAAGTGAAGTTGCTCAGTCGTGTCCAACTCTCAGAGACCCCACGGTCTACAGCCTACCAGGCTTCTCCATCCATGGGATTTTCCAGGCAAGAATACTGGAGTGGGGTGCCATTGCCTTCTCTGGATCTAGACAACTTAGGTCTGGACAATAGCTTGATAGCAACAGCAACATGTTTGATCTCCAGAAATACTGATTGACATGACTGGAAATAACCTCTGGCCAAGTCATTCAGTTGACTTTTGTGATACCATGATCTCATTTTTGAAGACCATTTTGCATTAACCTCTTACTCACAGATCATATCCAGAATGCAGCCACATTGCTTCATCTAAACAATGAGAAAACCCTGACCTGTCTTCTCCTATTTCATTTCCTTGGAATGACTCTAGATTTGTTTATTTCCTTGGATTACAAAGAGAAAGGGACAAGGCATTTTCATCAGTGACCATGTCAATTACATTTAGAAATAAATGAATAATCCAAATATGAATCAATAAGGGCTGAGGGCTTTATTGGAGCAATAAGCAAATAATTTCCAATTTAATAGGAAAAAACTTGGCTTTAGTTATCCAAGTTCGTGACTAGGTTATTTTAATCAAATTCACTACATAATGACTTGCTTGTCCTCTATTTTGCTGGCAGCATTATTAGAGCACCTATCAATAGAAAACTTGGGAAAGTTACAAAATTAGCACTGAGATATTACAAGTTCATGGGGAGAAACTCATTCATTCATTATACAAATATACTTGAGTGCTTTCTGTATAGCAGGCACTGCTTTAGGTACTGAGGCTACACAGGATAACCCATATTCTCATGGAGCTTACATTCTGGTAAGGGAGGGCATATATATAATATGTGAGATAATATTAATACTTGGTAGAAAAAAAAGAGATGAGGATATTGAGGGTGAGAGTAATTTTAGATAGAGTAGTCTGGTAGTTTTTAAAACATGTCTGAAAATTCTTTGACACATTTCCCATGGAGAGAAGGAACCATCCCTCTGAATCTGAGCTAGTTTCTGTGACTTGCTTGTAATCAAGAGAGTTCAGTGAAAATGAAGTTGCATGACTGAGATGAGACCATACATAACAAGCAATGTGGCTTNAGTAGTCTGGTAGTTTTTAAAACATGTCTGAAAATTCTTTGACACATTTCCCATGGAGAGAAGGAACCATCCCTCTGAATCTGAGCTAGTTTCTGTGACTTGCTTGTAATCAAGAGAGTTCAGTGAAAATGAAGTTGCATGACTGAGATGAGACCATACATAACAAGCAATGTGGCTTATGATCGGAGAAGGCAATGGCACCCCACTCCAGTACTCTTGCCTGGAAAATCCCATGGACGGAGCAGCCTGGTAGGCTGCAGTCCATGGGGTCGCTGAGTCAGACACGACTGAGCGACTTCACTTTGACTTTTCACTTTCATGCATTGGAGAAGGAAATGGCAACCCACTCCAGTGTTCTTGCCTGGAGAATCCCAGGGATGGTGGAGCCCAGTGGGCTGCCATCTGTGGGGTCGCACAGAGTCGGACACGACTGAAGCGACTTAGCAGCAGCAGTAGTGGCTTATGATGGAGTCACCAATGTTTTCCCAAATGTATGCTACAAGGTGGTAGAACCTACCCCACCTTTCAGAATCACTGGTCAAAAACTTCTATTAGCTTGAATACACTGTAGGTGATTTCCTCTTGACTTAAGTGAGGACAGCTGGTTTTCACCCACTTAAAGTAAGGATATGATGACTGCATGTTCTTATCTACTCATTTTCATGTAATTCTCAATCCTGAGAGAGGACAATAAGGAAAACCTAGGAAGAGCTGGCAGTGGTTAGTTCTTGGGGGAAACTTGTGTTCTATATTCTCTTCATTATCCTTTGCTACATATTCAGGGCTTCTTCCGTCTCTCAGTGGTCTTCTCCTCTCCCATGGAGTTTGACTTATGCTCCAGACATAGATCAGCATTTTGAAAGTTCAGTGTCAAGTGCCAACAGTACTTTCTTCTTTCCTCTTCCAGCCAAGAAAAAAGAAGTTGCTCTATGTATTTCGAGTATGAAAGGTTTTAATACAGGAAATGAAAAACTTATATAAGTTTTAGAAGATCTAGGGGAGCAAAGTTCAGGGAAATGGCCAGCAAAAATCTTGGTACGAAGCATCCAAGCAGGTGGTTCTTAAGAAGTAATTTGGAGAGTGCTGCAAATTAAACAGTACTTGGTAAAGAATCTACCTGCAATGCAGGAGAAAGTGAAAGTGAAAGTGAAGTCGCTCAGTCCTGTCTGACTCTTTGCGACCCCATGGACTGTAGTCTATCAGGCTCATCCATATATAGGATTTTCCAGGCAATAGTACTGGAGTGGTTGCCATCAATTCCTGGGTCAGGAAGATCCGCTGGAGAAGGGATAGGCTATCCACTCCAGTATTCTTGGGCTTCCCTTGTGGCTCAGTTGGTAAAGAATCTGCCTGCAATGTGAGAGACTTGAGTTTTATCCCTGAGTTGGGAAGATCTCCTGGAGAAGGGAAAGGCTACCCACTCCAGTATTCTGGTGGGAGAATTCCATGAACTGTATAGTCCATGGGGTCGCAAAGAGTCAGACACAACTGAGCGACTTTCCCTTACATGGGAGATGGCAACAAATACCTTAACCTGCATCAGTGGTGAGTGGTCCTCAAGGGATCCCCCTAGAAGCTCTGCAAACTTCATGTTTGTTCACACATCTCCCAAAATATCCCACATCTTTCTCCTTTTGGCAGAATCAACCTTGAAGCCAAGTATAAAGAGGGCAATCTGGAAAATGTAGTTCCCACTTTCTCCTCTGCAATGACTGAGAAGTTAGAAGCAGGTGGTGATGGACAAGTTGACAACAGATAATCCAGCCCACCTGCTTGATAGAGCCTTCATGATGATTAAATGAAATGATGCATATGAAATGATGGAAGAGCATGCAACTGGAATAAATGTTATCTATTATTAGCATTAGTATATTGTTATTGGCATTTGCATGCCTAAGGAGAAAGATATGATCCTGTTATGTACTGATATCTTTACTTAGAAATTTCGCCCCACAACTCAGATTCTTTGTCTCTTAGAATTATACCTTCCCTTTGCCCAGACTGAGGTTCCTTTCCAGAAGAGGATTACGAGGTACATGTATACATGAATTAAATGTAACTCTCACAGGAAATTAAAATACCATCATCCAAAACTCTAAGCTGGTATAGCTTAGGACTCTGCATACTAATTTGGAGATATGGAAACCTTTCAAGAGTCGACAAAAATAAGAGAGGCAGTTGGAAAGTTATAATTGGAAAATTATAATATCACTTTTATTGACACAGAAAATATTTTGTAGTGTCTCTTTCAAACTAACAAATATGTATTTGATATAAAGGGTTTAAACTC
>SJYT01031297.1:0-19204 GCA_006410635.1 Cephalophus harveyi | reverse complement strand
CCTAAGATATTTTGTGTTTTTTTGAGTTGGGGAAATAAAATTAAAGAAACAAATAAATGTTACTTTTCAACTACAAAGGAGAAGATAATGAATGAGCAGGATGTTTATCTGAAATTGCACACTTTTTATGATAATGAATATATTTTATATTTCTTCATTCATATGAGGTAAGCATTAACTGAGGGTTTTTTCATTTATTTTTTTAATTGAAGGATAATAGCTTTTCAGAATTTTGTTTTCTGTCAAACCTTAATGTGAATCAGCCATAGCTATACATACATCCCCTCCCTAACTCAGGATTTTGATTGGAACTTTCAGAATGCTTCAGTGAACATGTCATACATAATTTAAAGGTATTTATGTAATCAAGCTTAGCACCAGAATTGTTCCCTCTTAGTGCTAACAAGGGCATGAACTGACATTTTGTTTGGGTAAAATGACCAGGATGGTCAATACAGCTCTTGCTACCTCTGCTCTCTTGAATCACTTTGTTACTGTGTTAGAATATTCAAAGAAACCAGCAAATAAAATAAATGAAGGCAGCTGGAGAGTTCCAGGAAACTCTTCTACTTTGGTAACTGAAAGCAGATGATGTTTTTCCTTCATGCAGTCTCTTACAGACACCTTCCACGCTTTTAATGAATGGAGAACAGGGACTAGATTTCATCAGTTTTCTGGGATTAAAAAACATCCCTAGCATGTCTGCAGAGTCAGGAGAGCCAGTCTCAAAGATTATTCTGTAGGTAGCTAAAGAGGCATTTTGTTGTTACTTTTCCATCTTGAAAAAATATCTATATTTGATATATAAAATAAAAGGTGATGTGGAATGCTGCATTTATTTTTTTAAATCTTTAAAAAAAATGTTGGAACTTCATGTTCTTCATTTATTTAAGTGCAGAAACACTGCTTTGAGGGAACTATGTTCTAAAGCTGCTTATGTTCACCTCATCTACTTTCACAAATAATACCTCTTTGAAGTTGGTGGTTATTTCTAGAGCTGAAGGAAGGGGATGTCTGTGAAAAGGGATAAACATGCAGGGAGCTTCACTTGCTTGATAATATTCATTTTATTAAGCTGGGTCATGGGTGGTTTTCATTATTGTATTTTTACCATATGTAGAGGCATGTAATTTTCTATGTTGGAAATGTTTTTATGATAAAGTTTCTGGGCTGTTGGTTTTAGACATCTCCCAATTTAATACTGTTTTCTAAAGCAGTAATACTAATTAATACTAATATTTATGTACTAATACATATTTACTAACTTGTGTTTATATTTATACTAATTTATACTGTCATGAGCAATGTATAAATATTCCAACTATATTAGTTTCACCAAAACTGGGCATAATCAAACTTTAATTTTATTTTTGGTGGCAACTTGGAGAGTGGAAAATTGTGTTTCCAGATGTCCCAGTAAAATGGCAGACTGAACATGATCCTTTACCTCTACCCAAAGTTTTGAGTAAAACTTAAATAGCAGGGGAGGATTTTAGAGGCACAAACCAAAAAAGATAAAGGAAATCTGAGAAGACAACAGAAACAAACTTTTGAAATGGGAAACCGGATAGATGACTAGAATCTTTCCCAGCAGACCCAGAAAAGCTGAACTATAGGCTCATAATGGGAAAAGCTAATAAGGAACAGACTTATAGTGAGTAATAAGCAATGCTGGTATTTCTAGAACCAGAAGTGTAGGTGAGACTGAAAAAAGAAGAATATGTGAAATAGAAAGCACTTATATTCCCTAGATATATTCCCCAGTAATTAGGGCTAGTGAAGAATTCCTTTGGCATTCTGGGAGAAAATTAAACAGATAATTATCTAGGATTTGAAGAAAACAAAATAGAGGACCTGGAAGACATGAGGCATAACCAAGGGCAAAGAGGGATTATCAAACAATAATATTGCAGGTCGATTAAGTGAATTTCTACTAGCTGAAAATGGAACTCCCAGTCATTTCCCCAAATTTTGGCATCAAGACCTATATCCTCAATACACTAAAGAGCTATTTGCTAGCATTTGGGGCCAGGAAAAGAAGAAAGAACATAAAATCATGACATTAAGGTTTCCCCGCCTAACTGGTCCAACTTACACCTGCCTGCATTGAGGCTCACAGTCAATAACTGCCAGCCTGCTCCATCAGAACCTTTAGTTACTTTTCTGAAATCTATCACCATAGATTAGCATTGCCTGACCTTGAACTCATAAATGGGATCCTACAATATGGAGTCTTTTGCAGCACAATATTTTTGAGATTCCTTCTTGTTGTTCACGTATTAGAAGTTTTCACCACTTTGTTGCTGAGACATGTTCTACGATATACATAGATCCTGTCTCTTATACACATCTAGATGTGTATAAGAGACAGCCAAGAAGCACAAAGATTACAAGATACTTGGGAAAAGTCTCTATCATGAAAGAGACAAAATGAATAAATGAAAATAGCCTTGTAGAAAATGAATATACAAGAAGAAGAAAAGCTAAATAGATATTATATTTAGTATATATGAAAAAATAGGAGGCTGTTTAAAAAATTCAAGAACATTCACAAAACAAAAATGAACTTATGGAATGAAAAATGTGATAGCAGGAAGGAAAAAAAAACTGAAGAGTTGATAGTTCAGGCCAAGAAAATCTACCCTAAAGTAGAGCAAAAAGACAAAGAAATGAAAAAAACAGGGAAAAATCACATGAAGAGAACCAACGCTGGTATAATTTAAGAAAAAAAAAAAAAGAAAATGGAAAGAAATACTCAAAAGTGATCAAGGAATTTTTGTCAGAACAGAAGAACATGAGTTTCCAGATTGAAAGGATCAACAGAGGGCCCAGCAGACTGGGTGAACACCAACCTACACAATTGTGACATTTCACAAGAGTAACATAGGGATCACCACAAACTGGAAAATTCTTAAAGAGAATTTTAAGACCACCTGACCTGCCTCTTGAGAAATCTGTATGCAGGTCAGGAAGCAACAGTTAGAACTGGACATGGAACCACAGACTGGTTCCAAATAGGAAAAAGAGAATGTCAAGGTTGTATATTGTCACCCTGCTTATTTAACTTATATTCAGAGTACATCACGAGAAATGCTGGGCTGGATGAAGCACAAGCTGGAATCAAGGTTGCCAAGAGAAATATCAATAACCTCAGATATGCAGATGACACCACCCTTATGGCAGAAAGTGAAGAAGAACTAAAGAGCCTCTTGATGAAAGTGAAAGAGGAGAGTGAAAAAGTTGGCTTAAAACTCAGCATTCAGAAAACAAAGATCATGGCATCTGGTCCCATCACTTCATGGGAAATAGATGGGAAAACAGTGGAAACAGTGACAGACTTTATTTTTTTGGGCTCCAAAATCACTGCAGATGGTGACTGCAGCCAAGAAATTTAAAGATGGTTACTCCTTGGAAGAAAAGATATGACCAACCTAGACAGCATATTAAAAAGCAGAGACATTACTTTGCCAACAAAAGTCTGTCTAGTCAAGGCTATGGTTTTTCCAGTAGTCATGTATGGATGTGAGAGTTGGACTATAAAGAAAGCTGAGCACTGAAGAATTGATGCTTTTGAACTGTGGTGTTGGAGAAGACTCTGGAGAGTCCCTTGAACTGCAAGGAGATCCAACCAGTCCATCCTAAAGGAAATCAGTCCTGAACATTCATTGGAAGGACTGAATGCTGAAGCTGAAATTCCAATACTTTGACCACCTGATGCGAAGAGCTGATTCATTGGAAAATACCCTGATGCTGGGAAAGATTGAAGGTGGTAGGAGAAAGGGATGACAGAAGATGAAATTGTTGGATGGCATCACCGACTCAATGGACATGAGTTTGAGTAAACTCCAGGAGTTGGTGAGGGACAGGGAGGCCTGGAGTGTTGCAGTCCTTGGGGTTGCGAAGAGTCAGACACGACTGAGCGACTGAACTGAACTGAACATAGGGAAGATCTCCTCATCTTTCAGATAGAGAAGAAGTAAAAGTGAAAGTGTTCAGTCATGTCAGATTCTTTGTAAACCCATGGACTAGTCCATGGAATTCTTCAGGCCAGAATACTGGAGTGGGTAGCCTATCAAACTGGGGATCAGATGGGGATCTGCATGGCTTTTGGTTTTTTACATGTAGGAGTGGAAATTTGAAAATAAATGAAAAAATGGCTTCAGTTTGCTTTAATTAAACTTTTTATTCTTAGATGGTTGTACATGTATTTACATGCAGTTTTGAGAAATGATACAGAGAGATACTGTGTACCATTTAGCCAGCTGCCCCAGTGATAACAACTTACAACACTATAGTGCAATATCACAACCAGGATATTGACATCGGTAGGATTTATCAATCTTATTCAGATTTCTTGTTTTATTTTTTACTTATACTCATTTGTGTGTGCATGTGTGTATGCGTGTATTTACTTCTATTCAAATTTATCATGTGTGGGTTTGTGTATCCTTCACCATAATCAAGATATAGTACATATCTATCAGCACAAGTTTCTGTTGTTTTTATTGCATTTTTATAACTACATTAATCTTTTTCCTATCCACCCCTCAGTCCCTGATCCATTAAAATCACTAATCTGTTCTCCATTTAATTTTATCATTTGAGGAGCATTATACAAATAGGATCTTATAGCATGTAACATTTTTGGATTGACTTTTTCACTCTGCATGATTCTTTAAAGATCTAAGCTGCTGAGTATGATAATAGTTTGCTTTAAAAAAAATTGCTGAGTAGAACTCCATGGCATGAATATATCATAGTTTGTTTACCCATTCACTTGTTAAAGGACATTTGGGTTATACACAGTTTTTGCTATTACAGATAAAGCTCCTGTGAATATTTGTGTATACAGGTTTTTGTGTGAGCATAGATTTCCATTTCTCTGAAATAAATGGCAAAGAGTTCAACTGTTGAATCATACAGTAATTGCATTAGATTTGTAAGAAAATGCTGAACTGCTTTCCCGAGTGTCTCTGCCATTTTATTTTCCCAGTAGCCATGTATGAGACATGCAGTTTCTCCAAATATTTACCAGCATTTGATGTGGCACTTTAAAAATGTCTTTTTTTAAGTGTCTTAAAAATACACTTTTAAAGTGTATAGGTCTATCTCATTGTGAGTTTAATTTGCATTTCTCTAATGACTAATGAAGCTGAACATCTTTTCATGTTCTGATTCACCATCTGTATAACTTTGTCAATGTAATGTTTGTTCATGTGTTTTGCCCATTTTATAACTGGACTGTTTGGTTTTTAATGTTGAGTTTTGAAAATATTCTACATAGTCTAGATACTAATCCTTCATCAGAATAGGGTTTAAAATTTTTGAACCAGCCTGTAGTTTGTCTCTTAATCCTCTTCACAGGGCCTTTTGTAGAGCTTCATTTCTAAGGTTGATAAGGTCCTATTCATCATCTTTTCCTTTTACAAGTTATGCTTTTTGTGTCAAGACTAAGAACTCTGTGGTTAGTACCCGGAGATCTTCTCTGTTTTTGTTCCTTGAAAATTTTCATAGTTTACAGTTTTACAGTTAAGTCTGTAACTCATTTTGAGTCAATATTTGTAT
Organism: Cephalophus harveyi; assembly: GCA_006410635.1. Taxonomy (NCBI): domain Eukaryota; kingdom Metazoa; phylum Chordata; class Mammalia; order Artiodactyla; family Bovidae; genus Cephalophus; species Cephalophus harveyi. Next base: position 13,639 of record SJYT01031297.1, on the reverse strand, counting down.
AAAATATAAGGTTTAAGTTGACATTCTTTTTTTTTTTCCTTTGCATACGAACGTCTGACTGTTCTAGCACTATCTGTTGAAAAGGCTGTTCTTTCTTCATTCAACTGTCTTTGCCCTATTTCACAAAATTATCTTAGGTACATTTGTGTGGTTTTGTTTTTAGGTTCTCTTCTCTGTCGATCTATGTTTCTATTCCCCTGCTATTTCCACACTGTTTTGCTTACTGTACACATATGGTAAGCTTTAAAATCAGGTAGAATGAATCTTGTTTTCCAAGACTAGTTTAGGTAATTTACTGCTTGTGTCTCTCCATATCAATTTTAGAATAAGCTTGTCTACACTTACCTTGCTGATATTCAAAAAAGAATTGATTTTAACCAATAGATCAGTTTGGGGAGAGTTGACACTGAGTTTTCCAATCCATGGATAATGGTGTGTCTGATTTCAAATGTTTGATGGAAAATATTTACAACCTAGAATCCTATGTCCAGTTATATATTAGAATACGAAGATTTTTTAGACTTCTGGTTTCTGGCTCTGCACATAAGGAATTTAGAAGATACTACTCTGTCCTAACAACAAGTAAAAAGGTGAACAAACTAAAAAGATCAGTAATTCTCAGATTGGCAAGAGAAGTTAGGTCACAGGACAAACTGTAGACCCCAACACTGGAGAGATTGACAGGCAAATACAAAGAATCATAACTTATCAAAGCAGAAGATTATAAGCCAAAACCCCCATGGGGACCAATGCTGGGGTATGAAAACCAGAACTATAATTGATGAACTGCTGAAAGCTCAGAGTAGACAAGACTGAGAGTTAAAACTCCAGGGGACCCAGTCATAGGAGGCTTTCCACACTTTAGTGAGTTTAACTTCAATCAGGATCTCACAGTAAATATCACAGTGAAAAATACCCTTGAGCTTCTGGCAGGGGAGGAGAAAAGGAAGCATTTTGAAATATAGCATTTTGAAAGATACATCATTTGAAATAAATCCAATTTTTAAAAATAAGGTCTGTCCTCAGGACAAACTACTTAACCAGAACTTAACCCACTATGATGTTATCATAGCCTAACTGACCTGGAGGAAGGAAAATAACCAACTTCAGTCCAGTCTAACCATCTTATCCCACCTAAGTGGGGGGCACTGAGAAGCACTGGTGAAATTTACAGCCCATAGGCATAGGCTCAGTAAAAGACTGAGGCATAATCAAAGAATTATTAAGCACTATCCTGCCCCTATATCTTACCACATTACTAAAGGTCCACTTACAACAGTTCGTTTTACTGAGTACATCGTGTTTGGCTATAAAGAAAAAAATTGTATACAAAAAGGCAGAAAAATACACTTTGAAGAAACAGAGCAAGCATCAAAGCCAAACATGACAGGGATGTTGGATTATCAGATCAGGAGTTTAAAGCAACTATGATTAATATGTGAAGGTTTCTAATGGATAAAGTAGACATCAAGCAATGTAATGCATGTAAGATCTGCAATGTAAGCAGAAGGTTGAGAATACTAAAACATACTTTTAAAAGTGCTAGAAATTTAAAAACACTAAAACAGAAATGAAGAATGCCTTTGATGGGCTCATTTGTAGACTGCTAAGAATCTCTGAGCTTGAGGACATCTCTAAAAATCTCTAAAACTGAAAAGCAAACAGAAAAAAATGATATAATACCCAGAAAAGAATACCCAAGAACTGTGACACAGGTACAAAATTTTAATATATGTGCAATGATAAAGTCAGAAGGAGAAGAGAGAAAGGAACAGAAGAAATAGTTGATATAATATTTAATATTGAGACATTATATATCAATATTTGATATAATGTACAATGAAACAATAATGACTGAGAATTTCCCTAAATTAATGTCAGACACCAAGCCATAGATTAAGGAAGCTAATAGAACACCAAGCATGATAAATGCCAAGAAAAACCATACCTAGGCATATTATAGTTAAGTTAGGATATCAAAGATAAAGAAAAATCCTGAAAAAACCACAAGGGAAAAAATTATCTATTAATATATAGGAACAAAGATAAGAATTACATCAAAATCCTCCTTGGAAACCATGAGAGCAAGGAGAGAGTGGAATGAAATATATATAGTGTTGATACAGAGAAACCACCAATCTAGAAATCTGTATTTGTGAAATCCTTATTCAAAAGTGGAGAAGAAATAAAGATGTTCCCAGACAAGCAAAAATTGAGGGAATCTGTTGCCAGTAGACCTGTCATGCAAGAAATGCCAAAATAAGGTTTTTAGAGAGAAGGAAAATAATATAAGTCAGAAACTCAGATCTGCATAAAGAAAAGAGGATCACTGCAGAAGTAAGTTAAAATATAGTAATAATTATTTTACTTGTTCTTAATTGATATAGCAGATAAGTTTCACTCAAAATAATAATAGTATGTACAATTATATATATGTATCTCATGTATATATACATATATATACACATACATATAAATATGTATATGTTTTATATATAAGTGAAATGAATGACAGCAATGTTACAAGGGACTGGAGGGAGAAATTAGGATTATTATAAGGTACTGAAACTACCCACAAAGTGGTAAAGTGTATTTAAAAATAGAATTGGAATAGTTAAATGTATACCCAAAACTCTAGAATAACCACTGAAAAAAGTAAAATAGAAAGTATAATTGATATGCTAAGAAAGGAGAAAAACGGGAATCATGTAAATGCCCAGTTAAAATCAGAGTAGAACACAAAAATAAGAACAAAGAACAAGAGCAACAAATAGAAAATAGTCACAAGTATGGTTAATTTTATCTAAGTACATTAATAATCACTTTGAATATCAGTGTTCTAAATGTCCTAATTCACAGATCAATGGAACAAATTAGAAAGTCCAGAAATAGAACCCAATGCATATATGGCCAATTAATTTGCAACAAAGGAGCCAAGAATATACAATGGAGGAAAGGATAGCATCTTCAATAAATAGTGCTGAGAAAACTGGACAGACACATACAAAAGAATAAAACTGGAGGACTATCTTGCACCATACACAAATATCAGTCCAAAAGAGATTAAAGAGTTGAAGGTAAGGCCACAAACCATGGAAGTCCTAGAAGAAAATATATGAGGCAATGTCTTTGACATCAGTCTTGGAAATTATTTTTTTGATCTGAAAACAAAAGCAAAAATAAATAACTGGAATTATATCAAACTAAAAAGCTTCTGTATAGCAAAGGAAACCATCAAGAAAATGAAAAGGCAACCTACAGAATGGGAGAAAACATTCACAATTCCTATATCTGGATAAGGGGATAATATCCAGAATATATTAAAAAAACTTAATAGCAAAAAGCTTAACAATCCAGTTTAATAATGGCAAAGGAACTGAATATACATCTTTTCAAAGAAGACATACAAATGGGCAACAGGTACATTAAAAGGTGCTCAATATCACTCATCATCAGGGAAATGCAAATCAAAACCACAATGAAATATCATGTTAAACCTGTTAGAATGGCAATCATCAAAAACACGAGAGATAACAGGTATTGGTGAGGATGTGGAGAAAAGGGAACCCTCAAGCACTGTTTGCGGGAATGTAAATTGGAACAGCCACTATGAAAATCATTCAATTGTGTACATAACAAGGCAGAATTTGCTTAATTCTTTAATGCCTATCAAGAATATTGGAACATTCCAGATCTGAGAATGCCTGTTTCTCTATACCCTTGCAAATGTGTATCCTCTTACTGGATAAAACTAATGGGCCTTTGATGTAAAATTACAATCTATGAAATTTAAGGCTCTGAAAAAAATCACTCTGGGGTTGCATGAAGTTTACCTTAGTAAGTGAGTAATTTCAAAAATATCTGGCCTTATATAGAGTGAAAGTGTTAGTCACTCAGTTATCTCCAACTCTTTGTGACCTCAAGGACTGTAGCCCACCAGGCTCTTCTGTCCATGGAATTCTCCAGGCAAGAATACTGGAGTGGGTAGCCACTCCCTTCTCCAGGGAATCTTCCTGACCCAGAGATCGAATCAGGTCTCCGGCACTGCAGGTAGATTCCTAAACATCTGAGCCACCAGGGAATATATAGAGTGAGGAGACCTTATCATCAGTATTTGTACCTTTCCTGATAGTTTGTTTTTTTATTGAAATAATATTTAAGTCCTGTTGATATATGAAACAAAATAGGAGGGTGATTGAGAGGCTGTTTAAAACCTTGAGTTCTAAAGTACACTGACTTGAGTTTGAACTCTCGATTTGCCACTATTAGCTAGTTGAACAAAGGAGTATAACTCAACCACTCTTTGGCTCCGAGATCTAAAATGTTCACAGATTTCTTATACCATCAACTGGAAAATAAAATGCAATTGAGGAATAAGTCCTAAATTTTCTTTAATCTAGTATATTGACAGATTATTCTACCTTAGTATTTTTATTTATACAGAGAAAATAAAGTTAGCAGAGACAGGACAATTTATACCTTTGTTTCTAAAGATTAATTATCAACAAACAAGATAGACACATGTACCTATATTGTTTCAAAGTCCCTTTGTACATTAATTATAACAGTAAGATTTTTTTTCTGATTGTCAAATCCCCTCAATATTTTCTACTTGCATTTTTCTCTCATAGATTCGTTCATTAGGTATTTGTATACCTTTTAAAAATGATGCACAGCTCAAGTGGTATGATTTCCAACACCATATGCTTGGGCAAGAATGCTATACAGGTCTAAATAACAGGGTTCCCTTCCCAATGAGACTCCTTCTCTAGCCCAACAGGCAGCATTTTCTAAGTTTGCAAACTTTTTGAAACTAAACACAGGTTGTGTGACAGCTTCTATTATTTGCCCAATAACAGTTCTTGTGTGCCCCTCCTTCTTAGGAACTGTGCCAATGTTTGATCACAGCTGTGAGCAATTTGAGTCAAAAAAGAAGATGATTAATTGGGGGAACCAAGTCATGGAGCATTGGGTGCCTGCCAGAGAACTGATGAAGGACTCAGATTAATACCTGTGAATCAGAGCTTCATCTAATGCTTAGAAAACCCAAGGCATAAAATATGCAAAATATGACATGTTCCATGGCTGCAATGACCCCTCCTGGCCAAAAAAGCATATTAAGGCCTCTTAAAGTAGGCTACACTCGGCATGGCTGGCCCTTATTGTAGCAGGTGTGATGTCCCTCTGTGAGTTAATTCCAGGGCAAAATGGGTTTGGACCTGACTTGATGCTACATACTAATTATCTCTTTATTTTTTCATGAGATAAACTTTAAAAATCTTACTGATATCAGAACGGGGTGAACACTATTAAAAATTCACAAGATTGTTGAGTCATTTGGCAGGTGAAGTCCTTGTTTTACACTGTGGAGATTAGTCTAAAACTCATGTTATTCCCCTGTAATGGTCCCATGGAACATCACCAAGTTAAAAATGGTGTCACCACTTCTCAATTCCCCATTTGAATTACACTCTTCATGCACTGGATAAATTATGTGATACAGATGTCAGTCAGAGCCTAGGGAAGTTTGTTAACCTGTTAATTTCATGTCTGGTATTAATAGAAAGTTCCATGTCATTTTCTAAATTTCTGCATATTCTCAGGTCATGCTTATTATCGCCTGTTTATTTTGATTTAGTCGTCATATAAAGTGTTTTTCTATCCAGGGTATTGTGCATAGCATCACTTACTCACTTATTCATTTATCAAATATTTATTGATGGCCTATTATTTGTTAGGTCAAGTTATATATGAGACATTGGGCTGGTTTTAGGGGAAGCAATAGGCTAGTATGTGGAGGAGACATTTGTTAAATGATGATACAAATAATTAGAACACTGTGAATGATAAGTGCTATGATGGAGGGGAGAATGTTTACAGAAACACTTATTTTATCTAGCCTAGGAGGCTGTGTGTGTGTGTTAGTTGCTCAGTCATGTCCGACTCTTTGCGATCCCATGGACTGTAGTCAGCCAATGTCCTCTGTCCATGGTTTTTTCCAAGTAAGAATACTGGAGTGAGTAGCCATTCCCTTCTCCAGGGGATTTTCCTGACCCAGGGATCAAACCCAGGTCTCCTGCATTGCAGACAGATTCTTTGTGATCTGAGACACCAGGGAAGCCCATAGAGACAGTTTTCCTGGGGAAAAAAAAGCCATTAATATGTGATCCAAAAGAATGGTAGGAGTTAATTAAAGGAGAGGGTAAGAAAACTCCATGTTTGATTTAATGACTTAATGGCTTGAGAGCCCTCATGTAAAGGATTCAGTTCCATGAGAGAGTTTGGAATATGAGAGTAATAAAGGGTAACAGAAAATGTACAGTTCATGAGGTGGAAGAATTTACCTTATGTAGGAGGAGAGGTGGCCCTCTCTTTTCACAGAAGCAAAAGAGGATACCCCAGAGTTCCTTGAGTGATATGTTGGAGGGCAGGGAGATATGGGAGTTATCATTTGATGTAGATGGGGTTCCATATAGGAAGGCCCATGGTGAAAAGGAAACCATAAAGGAAGGTCATTGTGGCTGAAGTACACAAATCAGCAGGGACTGTGGTATGGAATGACACTGGAAAAATAGCAATGTCATGTAGGAAATTGTAGGCGATGTTATAAACCTTGGCCACTGTCCAAACAACAATGAAGCCACTGATGTAATGAAGATATGGTCTCATCAGTCTGCATTACAAATCATCACCTTGGTCATCCCAATTTGAAGTACGAGTGAGTGAAGAGGCCAAGAATTAAAGTAGGCTCTTGCAGTAGTCTGGGCTTCCCAAGTGACTCAGTGGTAAAGAATCCACCTGCCAATGCAGGAGATGAGAGTTCGATCCTTGGGTTGGGAATATCTCATGGAGGAGGAAACTACATCTCACTCCTGTATGCTTGCTTGGGAAATCCCATGGACAGAGGAGCCTGGCGGGTTACAGTCCACGGGGTCACAAAAGAGTCAGACACAACTGAGCACACATGTGTGCATTCGTGCACACACACACTGCAGCAGTCCAGTTGACAGCTGGAGATAGCTTCCTTAGCCTAGAATGGTGGCAATAGATGTGGAAAGACATGGGAAATTTGGTATATATTTAGAAGGTAAAATTGATAGCCTCAGGACTTCCCTGGTGGTCCAGTGTTAAGAGTCTGCCTTCCAATGCAGGAGATGCAGGTTTGATCTCTAGTTGGGGAACAAAGATCCCACATGCCGTGGGGCAACCGAGCCTGCATGCCACAACTAGAGAGATGCCAGCAAACTGCAAGAAGATCCTGTGTACCATGACTAAGACCTGATATAGTAAAAAAAAATGCATAAGTGAATATTTTTCAAAAATTGGTAGCCTTGTGATTAAGTGGATATGAGGACTGAAGTTCAAGAGTCATGGGTTATTCTTAAGTTTCTTCCCAATCTAAGTAGTTAGATGATAATGCCATTCACTCTTCAATAAGAGGACCAGGTTCAGTTCAGCTCAGTCTCTCAGTTGTGTCTGATTCTTTGTGACCCCATGGACTGCAGCATGCCAGCCTTCCCTGTCCATCACCAAATCCCAGAGCTTGCTCAAACTCATGTCCATTGAGTCGGTGATGCCATCAAACCATCTCATCCTCTGTCATCCCCTTCGCCTCCCACCTTCAATATTTCCAAGCATCAGGGTCTTTTCCAATGAGTCAGTTCTTTGCATCATTGGCTAAAGTGTTGGAGTTTTGGCTTCAGCATCAGCTGTTCCAATGAATATTCAGGACTGATTTCCTTTAGGATGGACTGAGTGGATCTCCTTGCAGTCGAAGGGACTCCCAAGAGTCTTCTACAACACCACAGTTCAAAAGCATCACTTCTTCGGTGCTCAGCTTTCTTTATGGTCCAACTCTCATATCCACACATGACTACTGGAAAACCATAGCTTTGACTGGACGGAAAACCCATAACATTTCTTTCTGCTCATCCACCTTGCTCTCACCAAGAGGACCAGATAGGATATCAAAAATTTGATTTCTGACATGGATTTGAAGCCATCTAAAAAGAAATGTTAAACAGGCATTTGAAACTGTGGTCTAGAGTTCCAAGGTGATTTTGGTTTGTAGAAAGAAAATTGTGAATCACCAGATTATGGGTGCTAAATGAAACCCTGAATGTCAATAAGATCACTTAATAGGAGAACACAGAGTAAGAAGAAAAGAGAACTTAAGTTTAAGTTTTGAGGAACTTCAACACTTATTATCCTGGGAGCAGAAGAGTATGAACTACAAATAAGGCAGCCAGTGAGAAGTTAGAACAGAGGGAAAAAAGAGAGGGTGATGACTTCCAAGCCAAAGGATGAAAGTTTTTCAAGAAGGGAGCAGTCAGCCATGTCAAGAGCTGTGGAAATACTGAATAAGGAAATAGTTTAAATTGGCCATTGGATTTAGTGAGATGACAGTACTGGAAATAGTCCAGATTAGAGGGGTTTGAGAAGTAAGAAAATGAGGACAATTTTGCCAACAACTCTTTCAAGAAGTTAAGTGGTGAAGGAGAGAAAGGGCAGTAGATGATAGTGGCATGTGGGTAGAGGTAGGTTTTGTTTTTGGTCTGTTTTTTTTTTTTTTTTTTAATGATAATGATTTAAGCACTGATGTGAAGAATTCAGTTCCACAGAGAGTCTGCAGTATGAGAGTGATGATGGATAACAAACAGTTCATGAGGCAGAAGTCTCTACCTTACATAGGAAGAGAGAAAGCCCTTTGCCTCTTTTCGAAGAAGGGAAGGAGGATACGCCAAAGTTAGAGGCTCCTTGATTAGTATGTTAGGTGGGAGGAAGATAAGGGAGTCACCATCTGATGCTTTCTCTTTCCATCTAAAATGCCTGGTTATCATATGATAAGTGGAGAGGAGGAGGGGGAAGGCTTGATGCTTTGAGTAGAGTGGATAAGGTTGGAAATAACTGTTGTCAACAGATTGTGGGCACTGTTGAGGGCCACACTGAGGTTAGAGTTTTAGTTCTTAAATTTATAACTGGACCAACATGGCCTGTTAACAGAACCTTCCCTCGTATTGTTTAACTATAAGGACAGAGAAAACAGATGGTTGAGCTATCGAAGGTTGGGATTTAATTAAATGCCACACATACAGCAAGAATTGGCTCAGACAAAACTCAGCTTCCTGACTGAATTCCTCCCCCTCCCACAGACACATCTTTAAAAGCCCATTCATAAAACACCTTCGAATTGTGCATCAGTGTTTTCTATAATTTTTGAGGACAATAGAGGGTTTGCACTGCAACAATACAGCTGATAAAAAATTGATCAGACGTATATTTCTTAACATGTGTTCTTCCTACATGGTGTTCTGTCGACTGACTCTTTCCCTTTCTCTGCCTTCCCTTTTCACAGAGCCACTGAATCATCCTTTTTATTTCATGGCTTCCTACTAAATTCTGCCCTCAGCATGTCACCTTCTGCCAGAAGTAGCTTACCAATATGTTTTCTTAAACAAAGACAGTTCCTTCCCTAAAAGAAATTCAGGTGCCAACAGCTAGGTGGATAGTTTTTTTCACCCATCATAGACTACTGTTTATTTAACTATGTTCTTTGTCTGTGACAACCTGCTCTAAAGATGTCTGTTGTTTCTGAAGACAGCAGAAATATTTTTGTCCTCTCTGCTGTCATCAACTACCAAATGTGTGACACTGGGAAAGTCATTTCATTGTTCCAGATTAGTAATTGGAAAACTGCAGACTGTGTGACAAATCTTATCTATGGCCTGCTATTTCTCTTTTAATTTTCATTGGAGTACAGTTGCCTTACAATGCTGTGTTCAACACTGTACAGCAATGTACAGCAAAGTGAATCAGTCATATGATACACATATCCCCTCTTTTCTGGGTTTACTTCCCATTGAGGTCAAAGCTATGGTTTTTCCAGTGGTCATGTATGGATGTGAGAGTTGGACTATAAAGAAAGCTCAGTGCTGAAGAATTGATGCTTTTGAACTGTGGTGTTGGAGAAGACTCTTGAGAGTCCCTTGGACTGCAAGGAGATCCAACCAGTCCTTCCTAAAGGAAATCAGTCCTGAATATTCATTGAAAGGACTGATGTTGAAGCTGAAACTCTAATATTTTGGCCACCTGATGGGAGGAACTGACTCATTGGAAAAGACTCTGATGCTGGGAAAAATTGAAGGCAGGAGAAGGGGATGACAGAGGATGAGATGGTTGGATGGCATCACCGACTCAATGGACATGAGTTTCAGTAAGCTCCTGGAGTTGGCGATGGATAGGGAGGCCTGGCGTGCTGCAGTCCATGGGGTTGCAAAGAGTTGGACACAACTGAGCAACTGAACTGACTAGGTCGCCACAGAGCAATAAGTTCCTTGTGCTACACAGTAGGTTCTCATTTCACTGCCTGTGTTGCAAACTAAATTTTATTAGAACACACCCACACTCTTCATTTATGTAGTATTTATGGCTGTTTTTTGTACTATAACAGTAGAGTAGTTATGACACTGACTCCGGTTGTCTACTGTACAAAACAAAAAGAAATATTTACTGCCGGGCTCTTTAAAGAAAAATGTTTGCCAACCTCTATTTTAGACCCCAGTTTATGCTTCTGTAAAATGAAGAAATCTGAAAATATGTTCTCTCATTATCTTTTCAGTTATAATATTTGAAGATGTAAAAGCTTTAAGTATTAGGTCTTTGCATAAAAGTCACCTCATCTGAGAGGATTTATTTGACTCCTATTGAAAAGTAGAAATTCTGGCCCTCATCATTTTCTATACTTTTAATATGTTTTATTTTTATTAAGATAACTTATTACTCAGGCATAATATATGATATATATCTATTAAAACATAAATTTTGTGAAGGAAGGACATTTGTTTTGTTCATTGACTTACCTCAGGGCTAGGAATAATATGGCACATAACAGATGCTTAATAAATATGAGTTAACTAAGTGAATAAGTGAATGGATGAAATACTTACTGAATTGTTTTTTCTTTCCAGTCTTGTGTGTGTGTGTGTGTATGTATATATATATATATATATATATATATATATATNTACTAGCATGTGAGATGAGTGCAATTGTGTGGTAGTTTGAGCATTCTTTGGCATTGCCTTTCTTTGGGATTGGAATGAAAACTGACCCTTTCCAGTCCTGTGGCCACTGCTGAGTTTTCCATATTTGCTGGCATATTGAGTGCAGCACTTTCACAGCATCATCGTTTAGGATTTGAAATAGCTCTACTGGAATTCTATCACCTTCACTACCTTTGTTCATAGCGATGCTTTCTAAGGACCACTTGAGTTCACATTCCAGGATGTCTGGCTCTAGGTGAGTGATCACACCATTGTGATTATCTTGGTCATGAAGATCTTTTTTGTACAGTTCTTCTGTGTATTCTTGCCACCTCATCTTAATATCGTCTGCTTCCATTAGGTCCATACCATTTCTGTTCTTTATTGAGCCCATCTTTGCATGAAATGTTCCCTTGATATCTCTAATTTTCTTGAAGAGATCTCTAGTCTTTCCCATTCTGTTGTTTTCCTCTATTTCTTTGCATTGATTGCTGAGGAAGGCTTTCTTATCTCTTCTTGCTATTCTTTGGAACTCTGCATTCAGATACTTATATCTTTCTTTTTCTCCTTTGCTTTTTGCTTCTCTTCTTTTCACAGCTATTTGTAAGGCCTCCCCAGACAGCCATTTTGCTTTTTTTGCATTTCTTTTCCATGGGGAAAAGAAATACATTGCATATATATATATATATATATATAGACATGAAAGGCTTGGGAATAATTGGAAGTGAGTACTTATTATTAAAGCTTTCTTAAATTGCTCAAGGCTCCTAGGAGATGGCTATGGGTCAAAAGTTTGTGTCTTCCCGAAATTCATATGCTAAAGCCCTAAGCCCCAATGTGTCTATTTTTGGAGACAGGGCTTTTGAGGAGGTGATAAAGGCTACTGCTGCTGCTACTGCTAAGTCGTTTCAGTCGTGTCCGACTCTGTGCAACCCCGTAGACGGCAGCCCACCAGGCTCTCCCGTCCCTGGGATTCTCCAGGCAAGAACACTGGAGTGGGTTGCCATTTCCTTCTCCAATGCATGAAAGTGAAAAGTGAAAGTGAAGTCACTCAGTCATGTCCGACTTGTAGCGACCCCATGGACTGCAGCCTACCAGGCTCTTCCATCCATGGGATTTTCCAGGCAAGAGTACTGGAGTGGGGTGCCATTGTGAAGTCATAATGGTGTGATGATCTAATCTGATAGGGGAAGTGCTATTATAAGAGAAGGAGGGGACTTCCCAGGTTGTCCCATGGCTAAGACCCAGCATTCCCAAAGCAGGGTGCCCAGGTTCTATCCCTGGTTGAGGAACTAGATCCCACATGTCACAGTTAAGAGTTCCCATCCTGCAACTAAGACCCAACACAGCCAAATAAATAAATGAGTAGATATTAAAAAAAAAAGAAGAAGAAGAAGAAAAAGAGACACACAGTTTTCTCTGCTATGTGAGGACACAGTGAGAAAGTGGTTGTCTAGAAGCCAGGAAAAGTCTTCACCAGGAACCAAATGGGCCAGCACTTTGATTCTGGACTTCCCCACCTCCAGAATTGTGAGAAAATTTAGAAAATACCTCAGTCTGTGGTATCGTGTTAGGGCCGCTTGACCTGACTAATGGAGGGTGGAGACATACTTTGGTGACCTCTTCATACTCTTTTTGTTTCTGAGGACAACATTCAGGCATATCCTACAGGATTAATAAGCAGTGGGCTGTAGGCATGTGAAAGTGAAAGTCGCTCAGTCATGTCCAATTATTTGCTACCCCACAGACTGTAGCCCATCAGGCTCCTCTGAATCAAGGAATTCTCCAGGCCAGGATTTTGGAATGGTTAGCTGTTCCTTTCTCCAGGTGATCTTCCCAACCCAGGCATTGAACTCAGGTCTCCCACATTGCAGGTGGATTCTTTACCAGCTGAGCTACCAGGGAAGCCATATGCATGTGAAAGCGATTTGTAAATACTAAAAATATGTCCAGGTTAAGTGAATTAATATAATCACCTCTCTATGCTTAGAAATTAAGTTCAGGGTTCCACATTATGTTAGCGGACATTCCTTCTTCGCAATAAGTATATTACCCACAGTTAAATATAAAATGAGTGATGGAGTGAGACTTCTTGGTTTGACTCGAGTTAAGTTCTATTTAAGTTGTGGTGTCATCATGGACAAATAATTTATCCCTATTTTCCTCCTTTGTAAATTGAAGAAGACAGTAAAAGTAATTATCTATGTCAGTCAGAATGGACTTGGCTATGTTGCAACAACAGTCCTCAAGATCTCAATGGTTTAACATGAAGTTTCTCTCTCACTCCCTTTATATTTCCATTGTAAGGCAGCAAGAAACTGTGCCTCAGTGGTTCTCACTCTAAGATGGAGGGTAAGAGAATACCACTCTCTGAAACACTGTTAATTGTAATAGCACAGCAGAGATCTGGATGAACTGTACATTGGTTCTTATGACACACATCACTTCTGCTTACATTTTATTGGCTAAAAGTAAGATATATGATCATACCTAACTCTAAGAGGGGAGAGAAGAGCTTCTTATCACTGCCCGAGAGAACAAGAAATATTTGTGATTAGGTTTAGTGAGTATCATGTTATCTCATATTGTTTCTGAGA